>OZ005736.1:150117200-150234700 GCA_963930755.1 Eudasyphora cyanicolor
TCTAAATAAATCGTTAACAAATCAATTCATTGCAACATATATAGCTGATGAGCTAAAAGATGTTGGCATAAGTTACAATTTCTGAAAAAAAGGCATAGAATCCTTTATGGTTTGCTGATAACTACGGTAATTATGGTTTGATTTACTTTAATAATTTGACGTAGCAGTGATAGAAAATAAATTAACAATAAAAAGAGCTTTGCTGTCAACTAATTGTATTTTAAGTCCACTAAAACCGGACTTAAAATACAATTTTTTATTTAAAATTTTTAATATTTTTTTTTTTTGCTAAATTAAAACATGTTTTGATCTTTTTGTAAAAACCCCTATTTTAATGTTTGATTTTTCTTTTTGCTCAAACGAAGTTTGAAATTTGGGCCATTGTATCACCTGACTGCATGGACCGATTTAAACGGACATAGGCTTATATGGCGGCTATTTAGAAACGCACAAAATTTACAGTAATAACACTATGCAACAAAAAAGTTTTTTTTGTGTCCTAGAGCTAAAAAATATTTTTTGTATAGATTGTGACATACTGATATATAAAATAAAAACCAAAAATTTTTTTAGTTATAATTTTTTTTAAATATACTATTATAGTCGAAGGTACCCTTAGTATTTGCACTATAATTTTTGGAGTATATGCCCGATCAGGTCGACTTATACGTTAAATTGAAGCTGTTAATGTGGGCTACCAATGTTGGAAATATCCCTTTCACTTAGAAACAGCGGTTTAGTAACAGTCATTAAACAAATTGTCAAAAGTAGACTATTTTCAAAAAAAAAAATCCTGGGACAAAAAAAAACATAAAAAATAGAAAAAAAATGGAAAAAAATATTTAATAAATTTGAGTAATCTTCGTGTATTCGACCTTTACCGTTATTTAATTAAATTGTTTTAAATAAAACTCGAACTCGATTTTTATTTAAAACAATTTAATTAAACAAAAAAAAAATTAATTTTATTTTTTAAAAGTTTGCATCCTAGCGAAGAAAATAATAAAAATCTTTGGATAAATGTAGAAATTATAGCCCTTTTGGTAGAGGTCAGAGAATTTCAAAAAATTTTGTTTTTAATTTCTGTTTAAATAGCGATTTTATTTATTACTTTTATTTATATTATGTACATTTGAGTTTATTTACATGAACAAGTTTCATTAGAAGTAATTGTGAGTTCTTTGTTAACATTCGTAGATTTCGGAATCGGTTTCTCTAATGAGGAACCAAATATAATCTCCCATCATTCTTTCATCCCAGTGCCCTTGGTAATGCCGCTCGATGGACTTCAATTCTTGGTGAAACCTTTCGCCATGTTCGTCACTTACGTCGCCAAGATTCTCGGGGTAAAAGTTTAAATGAGAATGCAAGAAATGAATTTTGAGGGACCTATTTACACCTGTTGGAATACATAAAGCGAAAAATAAGTTGGAGGAATACATACATATGTGTTATATACATAATAATAACCAATTTTTGCATAATTTTTTTTCAAATCATTAATCATTGTTTCATATTGCGGGCTTTTATTGGATCCAAGAAAATTTGAAACTACAAGCCTAAACGACCTCCATGCTGCAATTTCATCCGACGTCAAATATGATTTGAAATTCACATCTTTCATCAGTTTCCTTATTTTAGGCCCATCAAAACCTCCTTCTTCGATTTTTTGGAAAGAAAGACTTTTAAATAAACTTTTTAAATATGAGAGTGAATTTCCATCTTTCTTTAAGGCTTTTACACAATTTTTAAAGAGCCCCAGCAAAATATCGCCTATCCCAGAGGCATAACATACCAACTACTTTTAAATCGCAACAAATTTTCCAGTCATGTTCATATTTTATGTATTTTATCAATTTAGCCATTGTTTCGTATAATTCCTTATTGTTGACAGCATGAGCAATGGGAATCGACGGTTTCTGATTTCCGTTGTGCAAAAGTACTGCTTTCAAACTTTATTTATTGTCGTCAACAAATAACCGCCATTCCTTTGAATTGTATGTTTGATTAAGTTCCTCGAACAATCCGGAATGTCCTTGCAAAAGCATCTGTTATCCACAGTTGTACAAAATTTTTTGTAAGGTATATCACGGACTCTATAATATGATATGTTAACACCTGCCTGTAAGTAGTTCTGCCTTATTTGGTCACTTCTATATCTCTCACTAGATCAATGAGTTGAAACTGAGTTAAAAGCGATGACTTCTGACCCAAACATTGCAATGTTTTATTGTTTTATTCCACAAAACATTGTAATACATTAATTTTAAAGTACTTACCGCATTCTTCCACTAGTCCATCGAGTAAGATTTACATGGCACGAATTACACAAAATACTAGGTGTCCACGGTTTGTTCATATTTTTAACTCGTATACCAAAATATTGCACGTATATTTCTTCTATTATTTTACTAAACGCACGTCAATTTTTTAATTACATATTTTCCGCAGATGTAGCAGAAATTGTCGGGATCATTTACACATTGAAAAGTTCTTTGCCTTTTACTCATACTTCGAAATATAACTTTGTAATATTTTTCAGAAAATCGACTTATCTCTTTAAGGCGTTGAATTACACTAATTTATTAATAAGAAATTTCATTCATAAATTCCGGGTTTAAGGTACATAAGTTGCAGTACCTGTAGCTGACATATAGTTTGCTTCGAAAGTAGACACCCAATATTTTCAAGACTGCCGCGTACTACTTTGTATTGCGTACATATATTTTTACTACCTGTATATACGACTGGGATGTACATGCCCCTAAAAGCGTAACTGAATGGAAACCTCATAAATCAAAAACCACAAATATTGTTGAATGACCCTCTATCTGAGCGGATCTCATCCAATATAGCTCTCACATTGCATCTCATGTTTTATGGAAAGTTACGAACGGCCATAAAACCTCGCCCTCTCTATAATTTTATAATGTCTGACATCAATCCTCATAAAATAAAATACAAGTGCAATGTCTCTTATATGTCTCTCTCACATATGGCAAAAACATCATTTAAAAACGAAAAAATATGAAACAAGATTTTTGAGAATATCCCTAACATTTACAAAATGGCTCAAATAGACATTGACAAACGAAGGAATCGTTAGCATGCTGGCTTTTTAAAAATGTGAAAAATATTTTTTTTACGATTTTTGTACCAGGAAAAAGTGTTTTAAAAAAAAAAATAATTTTTTTCTCATATTTTTGACGACTGTTACTAAACCAAAGATTCTACGATATTTGCAGCATATGTAGCCCTCATAATTCCCTTTTATTTGAGGCATAACAAGGCTTATACTTGAAATAATATGGTCCAAATACTGAATGCACTTTCCATAAAAGCTGGAATTAAAAAAAAAAAAATTAAAAAAAAAATTTACCATAAAAATTTTTTTTTAATATTTTGTTCGTGTTTGTGAAATCTAATTTCCCTCGAAACTGTTATCCACATCCCTTGGACAAAAATTTTGTTGCATAGTGTAATTAATAGTTCACTGAATATTAACCCTTTATGGGGAGGTACCAGAAGGAGTGGACCAATATGGCCCATCTTCGAACTTAGCCGGAGATAGATAAATATATTACCACATACCGAATTTGAAGTCAATAGGTTACTCCTTTCGAGAGTTATCGTGCGCACCAGCCAGCAGACAGACAGACGGACGGACATTGCTCATTCGACTTAAAACGGATATCCACCGAACATACTTAGGGTCTAATGCCACTCCTTCGATGTGTTACACTTTTGGCCCGTAGCAAATGATATATACCTTCGTATCACTAAAGTGAGGATATAAAAACAATTATGATAAAATTATTTTTTAATCCAAATTGTTTTACACCAGAAAATATTATTACATTCCTTTGCCAAAATTGTTGTGAACTAGTGTAATCTACTAAATACGCTAGTAAATTGTATAACACAATAGATCCAAAACAAAAGAGTAGTTGTGAGCTTGTGACTCCCAAAACTTTTATAATTTACTCTATGTCAAACTAGTTTGACGAACATTTTTTTAGCTTCCGCCAAAGAAAACAAATCTCTCAATTCACTACTGACGGTTAAATGTTAGTGGTCACTTAACCCCAAGAAGGGGGGTACACTTATAAGCAGTTCCAAAAGTGGTTGAGTTGTTTTAGAACAAATTCTAACACTTCATCTATGTCCACACGATTATCAGATCTAACAATATTGTCAGGAAAATTACGGATATATGCAACCCTGCTTACATACAACCGTGTGAAAATACAATTTTTGTCTTGCAATGTTGAAAGAAAAGTCATTGTAAGACATTCATATTGGTAGACATCTGAAAATAGTGTAAACACACAATGTTGTCATTTTGCTATAATTTGCAGACTCTTTTGATTGTCAGATGTACGAAGTTTATGCTTGTGACAATGACGCCATTGTCAGAGAAATGTTTTATTGGCAACTCTCTATTTTCTTGCAATCGTCTGACCCGACAATTCGCCATTGCCTAACAATCTGTCATTATCCGTACATTTGCAGCACTTTAACAGGGTTGATAACGTTGTCCGATCTGACAATCGTGTGTACATAGCTTTAGAATAAGAGAACGTGTTTACAGACACCACAAATTAAGCATAATTTAAACTTGATCATTTCTGTCCAGATCAACAACTCAAATGGTTTTCTTTTCTAATTTGAGTTTAGCTGTTGTGATAAGTTAAAAGACAAATAAATAAATTAAACGAGTTCATTATATGTTTATATATTAATTAAAAAGTCCCACGTCTACAGCAACAACAACACTAGCAATACAATGCCGTATAAAACACTACCAAAATAAGGCAAAGAAAAACGAAAACAAAATACATACAGACATATTTTAAACCCACTTGAACTGAGTGAGCAGCGTAAAAAATGGAATAAAAACAAAGGAAAACAACAAAAAAGAAGAAGCAAAGCGGCGCGACGCCTGCCTCAACGCTTAACATACATTTCATAGATGCACAACAGCGATTATTCATGAGTTTGTGCGGTTTCTTAAGCACCTACAAAAAAAAAGATAACGATAAAAACAAAACACATAATAAAATTCCATATCGAAAGAGCAAGCAGCACGACGGAGATAGAGAGAGAGAGAGTGAGAAAAGAGAGACAGAGAGGACCCAACACGAAGTCAAGCAAAACAAATCCAAGCAACAACAATAAACGATAATAATACGGCAGGCAGTAGTGGTGGTGCAGAGGAACTTAAACGATTAAAAATCATCCGAGGCTTTGCCTCTCGCCACTCTTCAGTGGTCGATAACGTTAACAACAACATCGGTGGATGATCGATCTAAGTGGAACGAACGAACAATCGAATAGTTTACATTCATTATTATAGTTTATCGAAGAATATCGTTTCGTTTCGCATTGTATCGCATAACGATGTTGTGCGATAAAATGACACACGCACTGGAAATGATCGGGCAAATGTTCATAAGACGATAATGATATAACATGATAAAGAGTCTAAATGAAATATCGATAGCCAAGATTGATAGGATTTCTATTAATTACATGGATTGAATTATTGACATTAATGACTTAATTTATATGATTTGTGGACGCATTTTCCTCTTTGTGGACAGGAAGTTTTTATTTATTTTCATGGTTTCAACAAAAGCCTTGGAAAGAGTCGGCTATAGTTGCCGGGGTTCGGGAAGTGATGGATTTTCTGTCATCACTAGTTAAAAGATTCTGATTGCTATAGAATGCCGTTCCTTACTATAGTACTTGAACACATGGGAAAATATAGACTTGATGTTATTAGTATACTAAGCGAGACAGCGAATGAGACAAAACTTTCCGACAAAAAAAACATTATGACTTTACTATAGAGGAAGACCTCAGAGGTTGACTCTACTATAGAGGAATACCTCAGACGTCGACTCTAGTACAGAGGAAGACTTCAGAGGTCGACTCTAGTTTAGAGGAAGACCTCAGATGCCGACACTAGTATAGAGGAAGTCCTCAGAGGTTGACTCTGGTGTAGAGGAAGATCTCAGAGGTCGACTCTAGTATAGAGGAAGACTTCAGAGGTCGACTCAAGTATAGAGGAAGACCTCAGAGGTCGACTCAAGTATAGAGGAAGACCTCAGAGGTCGACTCTAGTAAAGAGGAAGACGTCGACTCTAGTAAAAAGGAAGACCTCAGAAGTCGATTTAGTATAGAAGAAGCCCCCAAAGGTCGACTCTAGTATAGAGGAAGACCTCAGAGGTCGAATCAAGTATACAGGAAGACCTCAGTATACTAAGCGAGACAGCGAATGAGACAAAACTTTCCGACAAAAAAAACATTATGACTTTACTATAGAGGAAGACCTCAGAGGTTGACTCTACTATAGAGGAATACCTCAGACGTCGACTCTAGTACAGAGGAAGACTTCAGAGGTCGACTCTAGTTTAGAGGAAGACCTCAGATGCCGACACTAGTATAGAGGAAGTCCTCAGAGGTTGACTCTGGTGTAGAGGAAGATCTCAGAGGTCGACTCTAGTATAGAGGAAGACTTCAGAGGTCGACTCAAGTATAGAGGAAGACCTCAGAGGTCGACTCAAGTATAGAGGAAGACCTCAGAGGTCGACTCTAGTAAAGAGGAAGACGTCGACTCTAGTAAAAAGGAAGACCTCAGAAGTCGATTTAGTATAGAAGAAGCCCCCAAAGGTCGACTCTAGTATAGAGGAAGACCTCAGAGGTCGAATCAAGTATACAGGAAGACCTCAGAAGTCGATTTAGTATAGAAGAAGCCCCCAGAGGTCGACTCTAGTATAGAGGAAGACCTCAGAGGTCGACTCAAGTATACAGGAAGACCTCAGAGGTCGACTGTAGTATAATGGAAGACCTCAGAGGTCGACTCTAGTGTAGACGACTAGTATAGAGGAAGACCTCTGAGGTCGACTCTAGTATAGAGGAAGACCTCAGAGGTCGACTCTATTACAGAGGAAGACCTCAGAGGTCGACTCTAGTACAGAGGAAGACCTCAGAGGTCGACTCTAGTACAGAGGAAGACCTCAGAGGTCGACTCTAGTAAAGAGGAAGACCTCAGAGGTCGACTCTAGTAAAGAGGAAGACCTCAGAAGTCGATTTAGTATAGAAGAAGCCCCCAGAGGTCGACTCTAGTATAGAGGAAGACCTCAGAGGTCGACTCAAGTATACAGGAAGACCTCAGAGGTCGACTGTAGTATAATGGAAGACCTCAGAGGTCGACTCTAGTGTAGACGACTAGTATAGAGGAAGACCTATTAGGTCGACTCTAGTATAGGGGAAGACCTCAGAGGTCGACTCTATTATAGAGGAAGACCTCAGAGGTCGACTCTAGTAAAGAGGAAGACCTCAGAAGTCGATTTAGTATAGAAGAAGCCCCCAGAGGTCGACTCTAGTATAGAGGAAGACCTCTGAGGTCGACTCTAGTATAGAGGAAGACCTCAGAGGTCGACTCTATTATAGAGGAAGACCTCAGAGGTCGACTCTATTATAGAGGAAGACCTCAGAGGTCGACTCTATTATAGAGGAAGACCTCAGAGGTCGACTCTATTATAGAGGAAGACCTCAGAGGTCGACTCTATTATAGAGGAAGACCTCAGAGGTCGACTCTATTATAGAGGAAGACCTCAGAGGTCGACTCTATTATAGAGGAAGACCTCAGAGGTCGACTCTATTATAGAGGAAGACCTCAGAGGTCGACTCTATTATAGAGGAAGACCTCAGAGGTCGACTCTAGTACAGAGGAAGACCTCAGAAGTCGACTCTAGTATAGAGGAAGACCTCAGAGGTCAACTCTAGTATAGAGGAAGACCTCAGAGGTCTACTCTAGTATAGAGGAAGACCTCAGAGGTCGACTCTATACTAGATTTAGTATAGAGGAAGACCTCAGAGGTCGACTCTATACTAGATTTAGTATAGAGGAAGGCCTCAGAGGTCGACTCTAGTATAGAGGAAGACCTCATAGGTCGACTCTAGTTTAGAGGAAGACCTCAGAGGTCGACTCTAGTATAGAGGAAGACCTCAGAGGTCGACTCTAGTATAGAGGAAGACCTCAGAGGTCGACTCTAGTATAGAGCAAGACCTCATAGGTCGTCTCTAGTATAGAGCAAGACCTCATAGGTCGTCTCTAGTATAGATGAAGTATGGAGGAAGACCGCAGAGGTCGACTCTAGTATAGAGGAAGACCTCAGAGGTCGACTCTAGTATAGAGGAAGACCTCATAGGTCGACTCTAGTTTAGAGGAAGACCTCAGAGGTCGACTCTAGTATAGAGGAAGACCTCAGAGGTCGACTCTAGTATAGAGGAAGACCTCAGAGGTCGACTCTAGTATAGAGCAAGACCTCATAGGTCGTCTCTAGTATAGAGCAAGACCTCATAGGTCGTCTCTAGTATAGATGAAGTATGGAGGAAGACCGCAGAGGTCGACTCGAGTATAGAGGAAGACCTCAGAGGTCGACTCGAGTATAGAGGAAGACCTCAGAGGTCGACTCGAGTATAGAGGAAGACCTCAGAGGTCGACTCGAGTATAGAGGAAGACCTCAGAGGTCGACTCTAGTATAGAGGAAGACCTCAGAAGTCGACTTTAGTATAGAGGAAGACCTCAGAGAAAAATTAAAGGCATTTGAATGAATGAATGTATATAATTCCAAGTAAAATTTCATTAAATTATTGAAATGTTTATTTAAATTAATAACATTTGATTAATTATATCAATGTTATTTTCAATAATTAAATAAAATATCTTCAAAACAACATGTGCACAATATTATGTAAAACGAAGCATTTTTGACTTCAATAATATTTTCGTTGAAATCCAGTCATTCATCCAGGTCCCCGCCGACTGAAACTGCAAAGAGGTGGTTGGAGAACTAAAATTGATATGACCCAATATTATTCGTTAATGCCTTCAACAAACATACAAAGACTTGTGGGAAATGCCCACCCCCAATTTAACCCATCTGTCAATCAATGTGTCAAGCACAGCAACAACAACAACGGCAACCTGCATAAGAAACGGGTGATAACTTAAGTAATGTGTCATGACTTTTGAACCCCTCCTTTCAGTAACCAAAATTGTCTATTTACAATATCGAACAAATGTTTATTTTACCTTTCCAAAATGCTTATAGTAAGTAAGACACTAAATATGTTAAATAGTGAGTATGTGTATGGTTTTGTGTGTGTGTACATTTCAATGTGTCTCAGAATGTTAAAACGGGCACCACACAAGTGAGACAAAATAACCGAAAATGAGCTAAAGAGACAAACACAAAATTTGTTGATAAAGAGAATTAAATGATACTCAGGGATGTGAACTGAACTAACTCTGGAATTGTCCCCACACACACTCACACACCCGCATACAATCTGATATGTTTATAGTTTACTTGTGTTACGGTATATTCGCACTTAATTACCTCATTATACGACCAACTCGTTTGTCCCCAACCATTCATTCATTCATTCATCTGAAACTACTCAAGCAAAATTTGTTTGGTTATTCTCGCGCGTTTGTTGTGTATTTGTGATTAAACACTAAAATTTGTATATTTGTCTTGAAATGAAATTGAAAACGTTATCAAAACAAACCTAAACCAAAAGAGTGTGTGGTTAGAGAGAGGGCGAGAGAGTTGACGGGAATGGAAAACAGAGAAGACATTCTACTTCTTCGCCTTTTAATTATTTGCAATCATGGAATGTAAATATAATGTGTCTCAGAGACATAGAGAGAGAGAGAGAGAAGTACGTACTACTTGTAATCGTACCAAACCGTGCATAGTCAATCTCATACGAGTACATACATATCTGTACATAAAGAAGTAATGTTTTTAGTTGTATGGATGGCATTTTGCATTCATCACGCATATCACGGTTATAAATCGCATTTTCACTCTCTATTTCATTTGGTTTATGTTTATTACGTTTGTTTAGATAGGACGGACACCATCTCTTCGCTCGTCAGTTGGCGTTTTCACATTTCGCATTTTTGGCTTTACATTTGAATTCTTCTTCTTCAGCTCAATTTAGTTTTTTGTTTCATTTCCTTTGTGATCACCATTACGTTATGGTGGAGCACAGTGGTTAGAGTAGTTGATTCTGCTCAAACTAACGTTTACTTTTGAAGCGAAATCGTAATAACAACACCAATATTGTAATATCATCCTTATACATACGAGTATGTTCCACAGCTTGCGTGCGCTGTTTTTTCAATATATGTATCTGACATTCAATTTTTAAAAACGTTCTTAAACCTGATAATTCCTAAGGACTATAGGCGCTACCGCCTTCCTCAATACAACAGTCGGCTACTGAGGTCAATTCTATCATGCAGGCTTTTGTATTAAAGTCACCTATGCTAGCGGGAACCACCCAGTACTTAGTTTTCACTGGAATCGACCGCTGTGGAGGACATCTTCTATACTAGAGACGAACGCCTAGGACTTCCTCCTTAATAGACCCAGCTACTCAGATCTTCATATTTACTAAAGTTGACAACTGAGGGTTGCATTAAGATCAGATTCTACTACTGGGTGTCCTCTGTCGTAGATTGACCTACTGAGGTTTTTCTCTATCCTAGAGTCACATAGTGGGACTCTCGGATCCCTATGTTGGCGAAAGAGCCACGACACTTTACTAAAGGCAATCACTAAGGATTTTCTATAGGCTACCGAGGTTATCCTCAAAATATGCAAGAGTCGTTCTCATACAGGTCACCGAAGATGCCTTACTTTGCTACCGGGTGGCGCAGAATGAGCTATATGCTTGAATTCTTTATAACTTGTTTAATTATTATTCTTTCTTTGCTTGTTTTTTCAGCATTTTGGGAAGGAGACTTGGGGAATTAATTATAAATCATTACACGATAACGTACAAAAATAATTGCCATTAGTTTCCGTGAAAAAGCGGACATTATTCACAATTTGGTAATGAGCGATGAAGCCCATTTCCTATTAAATGGGTATGTCAACAAGCAAAACTGCAGGATTTGGGCTACGGAAAATCCAAGAGCAGTTCATCAGCGACAATCACATCCACATAAGTGTAGTATTTAATGCGGTGTATCCTCCGAAAATTGGCCCATATTTTTTTGAAAATGAAAGTGGTGTCTCAATCTCTGTCAGCGGTGGTGCAATTCGGACGATGTTGGAAAATTTTGTTAGGCCAGCTGTGGAAAACCTTCCAAACTTGTGGTTTCAACAAGGTGGAGCCAGAGTACATACTGCAGGTGCCTCAATGGCTTTGTTAAGGGACATATTCGCAATTTTAACTGACCTCCACGTTCACCAGATTTAACAGCGCCTGATAGTTTTCTTTCGGGATATTTGAAAGAAAGAGAGTACGTTAACAAACCAAGAAACATACTCCAACTAAAAACCAACAATCGAAATGAAATCATGGCCATTACACCCGAAATTTTGCGAAAAGTTATGCAAAATATGCTAAAAAGAGCACGTATGTATTTGCGAAGCAGAAAATGGGCATCACTTACAGGATATCATTTTTCAAAGCTAATTGCAAAAAATTACCCAATAATATACTGTATTTAAAAAAAATTCTAATAATCGCATAAATGAAAAAGTAATAAACCATATAGCTCATTCTGCGCCACCCTGTATAACTACAGAGGTCTTAACCTATACTTTAGTTGTTCTGTTCTGGGTCGAACAACTATACTATTTTATATACTATTTCAAACAGTTGAGGTCTTCCTCTATACTTAATTCGACCACTGAGGCCGACATGCAAGGACATTATCTATACTAAAATCAACAATGGAGATATTTCGCCATAAGATGGAATATCTTTATACATACATACTAGAGTCCACAATGAAGATCTTTAGCGATAATAAGTTATATATCTAAACTAGATCCCAGTCCCTTTATTTCTTTATTCTAGAGCCGACAACTGAGTTCTTCCTTTGTAGTAGAGTTTATAATCAAGGTCTTTCGTTGAGGTGTTCCTCTATACTAGAGAACACCCCAGACATCGTCTTATGTTTTACAGTCGACCGCAGATGTCTACACGGGGCAAAATCGTCTTTTTTGATATGTTTGAATCGAAAGAATATATATTTGAACACACACATTTTTAAATATTACCTATGAAACATCTTACCTATGGAATAAGTTTGGTCCAGTTTCAGTTCGTCGTCTGAATTATTATAGACATTATAATTTTCTGAGGCCGCTGAGGTTTTCCTCTATGCTAAATAAAGCCGGTCAGCACATGCGCTATACCAGAATCGACCAATGAAGTCTTCCTATATAATAGAGTCGTTCACTGAGGTCCTTCTATTTACTTCAGTCGACCACTTAGGTCAGTGAACCGCTGAAATCATATATCCTGTCTTCGTGTACAGTTCAGTCGACCGCCGATATCATCTATGCTAGAGTCGCCCACAGAGATCTTCCTCCATGCTATTGTCCATCTCCGAGGTCTCCGACCGTAAGTTAGTAATCTGTAGTAACCTATACGCCAGAGTCGACCACTGAGATTTTCCGACTCAAGCGATCACTGAAGTCTTGGACAGTTCTTAATATGTACCGAGTCGTCATCTTTTCTAGAGTCGACCACCGAGGAATTTGTATATAATAAATAGACTAGTAGAGTCGAACACCGAGGAACTTCCTCTATAATACGGTCGACTCTAGTATCTATACTATATATTGGTGCGTCATGGTATGCTTTGGCTTAGGCAAGAGGCAATCAAGAAGTCCAACGAAAAATTGACAGAAATCGGCACCTCTACGGTAGCTAGACTAAGCGGGCCATGGTATGACCTGAGATGATCAAAATTTCTCCTCGCACTAAAGAGGAAAAAACTGTCAAAGTTAGTGTCAGTTCTGACGGGCCACTGACTGATCGGTGAACGCGCCGGAATGTTCGGCCAATGACTTCTGCAGAAGCTGTGAAGGTGAGGAAGAAATGGAGAGCATTGAGAACATGCAATGTTATTGTCCCGCTTTGAGTAAACGACATCAGGACATACTGGGGTCGGCCTTTCTAGGTATTTTAATAGATCTTTTCGGTATCGATATTCGTTCTGTCGATAATATATTTTTATATCAAACAGGTTGGTTTCGATGAGGGGCATTTCAGCCCGAGGTGACACTAGAGTCCAAAACCCTAACCTAAATCATCTATACTAGAATAGACCATTGAGATATTAGAGACAATTACCGAGTTCTTTGTCTACAGTAGAGTCGACCAGTGAGTTCTTAGTATAAAGTAGAGTTGACCAGTGAGTTCTTATTATAAAGTATAGTCGACCAGAGTTTTTTATCCACCGTCGAGGGCTTCGTATATTCTAACCAAAGCCTTTCTCAATTCTAGTCGAGCAGTGAGGTGAGCTCTGTAGTAGTTTAGAACGAACTTTCAGGTCTTTTTATATGTGTAGTAGAGTCGAGCGAACACCGAGGTCTTCGTAGATACTCTACTATCACTAAGATCACTAAGATATTATTCGATACTAGGGCCGACCACTGAAGTCATCCTCTATACTAGAGGTCCTTTCTGTTTCTATTTACCACAATCAAACATCGAAGAATCTCTCTATAGTAAATTCGAATATTGAGGATTTCGGATATACTGAATTCGACTACTGTGGTCGTCCTCCATATTAGAGTCGGTGCGGAGGTCTACCTTCATACTAGAAACTACCACTGAGGTCTTCTGCATTCATATGTAATTGGAGATTTTTTGGCAACACTGTTTTTGGCAGCTCAGCTGTTTTCGTGTAACCTGTAAAGGCTGGGTTAGGCAAACGTAACCGTAACGCCCCCGTAGCGTATCGAATCAGCTGATTCGATCTGACATATGCAAATCAGTGTTACCAATTAGCCAACGCAAACAAAACGTAAACGGACGGCTGAATCTGCTGAAATTTGATTTGGACGGTACGTTTACGTGCGTTGCAAAGTAAAATAATGAAAAAAGAAAAAAATAGTGCGAAACTTTTGAAAAATAATGAAAAATAAGTAATAAAATCATAAATTAGTAGCAAATAAATATAAAAAAAAAGTTATTTGTTGCTATTTTTGTTGTGAATTTTGGGTAATTGCTCCAGCGGGCAACGTTACGGCGGCAGATGTAGATTATTGAATTTTATTTATTTTTATTGAATTTGGAGTTCGGTAAACAGTTTAATTCACGCCGGTCAATTGGCCGACTAGATCGTGCGATTTAAGCCTTTAGATTAAATTTTTGTGGGGCTATGTTAAGGTTCATGTCTATAGGGACAAGCCCGCAACCAACCATTTTTGAAGAATGTAATCGTGAGATAACGGCCGATATGTTGGGGAGAGTATGTCCAAATTGGAACCAGCGTTTGAACCATTTGAGGTGAAATTGCGATCAACATTTACATGAAATCATATTTAAACATTGAATTTGGTTAGGTTGAAGAGAGGAGACGTTTAAACGTCTCGTGTCCATGGACATACACTTAAGCCAGTTTTTCGGCCTGTTGTGCGCTCCTTATTTATGATCTATTTATACCTCACGAGTTACAAAAACTCGGTGCTAGACACGAATTTTCTCAGTACATTGAAACATTGAATTGTATAGACCGTTCTATTGACTCAAATAAAGATTTCATACATTTCTCGAAATTGTATGTGTTTTTTAAATGAAATCCGAAAGCTCTTAAAAAATCACTCGTTATTATAATCGATCATATTAGAATGACATTTTCCGCATCCATATAATCGACCTGCTATATCTTTATTTGTACCAGGGACGATCATATGTTGTCCTCTTTACTGGTGTCTAATCTGTACCATTTAGAGATGTCAAACGGGATTGATTTTCACAAATCCCGGGATTCGTAATTTTTTTATTGCAAATCCCGGGATCCCGAAATGTTTCAATATGCCGGGATTTTCGGGGTTTTCGGGATAAATCGGAATTTTTTTCATTCTTAATAATGTGATATTTCGAAATGGAATACAAGCATTTTAGTTCAGTTTTAATTTAATTCGAACGAAAAATATTTTTTCCAACTTGAGAAATCAGTTTGACTAATTCCGTTTTTATGAGGACCAAATCGTAGTGTCGATCCAACTCAGATCAAAAGTAGGATTTTTTCATAAATTTGAAAAAAAAAAGATAGAATACAGTGTTCTTCGTTGTGTTCTTGTTTTAAGTTTAAGTGTTTCTAATTAAATATATGATATATTTTGTGATTCTTCTCCAAATTTCTAATTTTTTCACCGGATTATGTCAATGTTTTTTGATGTTAACAATTTGATTCATTAGTTTACATTTCCGACACAGTTTATCTATCTTTCACTTAATATTTTATACGAGACAGTTTCTTATATTATTAGTGAATTCCTAATTCCTTTAAGAAATCCCGGGAATCGGGATTATTCTGGATCGGGATTTCCCGTTTGACATCACTAGTACCATCAGATTGGATATCCAGGGACTTTCTCAAGACTAGCTAGACTCGATAAACGTTTTCAGATTCAATACACACAACAGTGGAATATAGTTAACTTTCGAAAAATCCCGAAGAATAGATAGATCAATTTTGGTTAGACCTCCGAAGGGGCATTGTTTCGTGAGAGGTTCTCTCGGAATAAAAACTGTTCTACACTGTAGCGAATTCTAGTGGGTTTTCGTCTGATCCACTGTGCTGGAAGATACACCACGCGTGTATGCTACTTAAGACATAAAGGAATGAAAATATTTTCTTTCCTCCGGCGATAAAGTGTGGTTGTCGCTGTAATGGCAGCAGCAGTCTTGTGGTATACGAGCATGGACGTTGGCCGGTTGCATGTACATGTTTCATTTAACCGAATAACGGCCGTACATTTGTCCGTCCACAATACATCCATCCATCCATGCGTCCGTCTGTCGGTCACTCATTGTTGTTATAATTATGGATTTGTGGTTAAGATTTCTTTTCGTTTTCATAATTCTGTTTCTCTTCACCCGGTGTGTTTGTATGAATGTCTCTCTTCTCGCCATCCTCTCTGTCTCTTCACAATATTCTCATTTTGTTATCGTTTATTTTGTTTGGGGGTCTGTCTCACCGACAACACTACTACTCTCGACGAGAATTCGTGTCGGATTGTTTTTGCTTCAGCCACTGCTTCGTGTTGTTGTTGCCGTCTATCTACTGCTATCTGCGTGTGTTTTGTATTGTTGTATGTTAATTTTTTTATATTGTGGTTATTTTTATCGGATATATTTCGTAGCCACTTCTGCCGGACTCGGTGGTGGTGGTGATGTTGTTGTTGCTGCTGCTGCTGTTTGTCGTGGTCGTTTTTCAATTAATTTCTTTTTAAAACGGGTCGGACGAAAATCGTTTAAACGATTTTGTGGGCAAATTGTTTGATGAATGATTATCGTTCGTTCAGGAACGTTTAACATTTGAATGTGATTCTCTTTGGGTAGTAGGTATGTAAGTAGGTAATCTTTGTGGGTAATTCGGTGACATACGTATTCATTTATCCGCCCTCAAAATTCATTTGGTTTCGCCCTCAACAGTCAATGAACCCGCAAATGTGCTTGTCGAATTCTTTCAATTTCGAGTCATGATAAGATCCTCTCCGAACAAACAAACGAAAGCGATAAGAGACCCTTTCATCGTTATCTTTGTAAAAAGAGATGAAAGTTAGATCAGAATTAAGCGCCATCTTTTTGAGCATTTTTGGTTTAAATAATAAGGAAGTTTTCAAATCGGTATTTTCAATTTATTCCTTAAAACCAATTTTATATTAAAGAGTTTTAAATTTAATACGAGTATATATACGTAGGTATGTATCTACTTCACGAGATAGTGTTAATTTGTTAATTGATTAAATTAAATAATTGCTCACAGTTTATGGGTTCAGATTTGTAGAAGTCTTATTAAAAAAATATTAAGATCAGCAATGTACCTTCCATCATAGATTGCAATTCTTTAACAGGAAAATATTTTAACTGGAAAAGAAGTAAATCATGAACGTTTTTTTAGCTAAATCCTATAAAAATAAAACGAAAGCTACAAAGTTTCAACCAAAGATACAGGGTTTTCCAACAAGAGGTGTTATTTTGAATCACCCGGTATTTCGGTAGCTGTCACTTTTGAAGCTTTTATTCTTTGACAAGTAGAAACTACGCCATTACAAAAAATGGAACGATACACGATTCAACA
This sequence comes from Eudasyphora cyanicolor, assembly GCA_963930755.1. Lineage (NCBI taxonomy): Eukaryota > Metazoa > Arthropoda > Insecta > Diptera > Muscidae > Eudasyphora > Eudasyphora cyanicolor. Next base: position 150,134,344 of record OZ005736.1, read on the forward strand.
ACGCATTGAAATTATTGAAATTCGAACATCATCGAAATGTCATCTTGACTGATGAGGCCCATTTCCACCTCGGTGGCTACGTCAACAAGCAAAATTGTCGCATCTGGAGCTCGGAAAACCCAAGAGTTATTGTTGAGAAGCTTCTCCATCCGGTTTTTGGTGCGGTTTATGGTCCGGCGCGGTCATTGGACCTTACTTTTTCGAAAATATGGTTGGATCAACAGTTACGGTGAATGGATTGCGCTATCGAGAGATGATTAATGATTTTTTATGGTCGGAGTTGGTATTGATGTGGACAACGTTTACTTTCAACAAGACGGCGCTACGTGCCACACAAACAACGAAACCATTCCTCTGCTACGGGAAAAGTTTCCGGACCGTGTTATCTCTCGAAGAGGTCATCACAATTGGCCACCGAGATCTTGTGATTTAACACCTTGCAACTTCTTCCTTTGGGGCCACGTGAAAGATAAGGTCTACGCCAACAGTCCAGCGTCGATTCAAGACCTCAAAGATAGAATTTGTGAGGCTATCGAGGACATAGGGCAGCCACTTTGCGATTTGGTATTGGAAATTTTCATGAAGGGAATATGGTCCTGTAAGCGTGGTCGCGGTGGCCATTTGGCTGATCTTGTTTTTCATCATTAACGGCATAACTTCCTCTTTATTATGAAATAAACATCCGATCATTTATCTCAAAAAATTTAATTTTTCTTTGAATACCAAAATAACACCTCTTGTTGGAAAGCCCTTTATTTAAGATCGACTGCATGGGGACTATATCAAAACGTAGGCCGAAAAGATAAATTTTCATACAAATAAAACAGAAACTGCACATTTTCAGAATAATCCTGTGGAAAATTAATGGTGTTTTCTTTTGTGCCAAAAAATGCTACATTTTTTATGCCTTTCGCCCCAAAAATGCCTTTTTGTCTTCGATTGTAAAATAAATGCTGCACTGTGAAAGGGTTTCGTTTTCTTTTGTGAAAAATGTCGCACTTGCACGGGGCAAAAATGCAACATTTCAGCCCTGTATTTAATCGAAGGGGTGGACGCTGCCCTACAAAACAGATGTTTTTTCGGCGTCGAGCGAATAGCCTAAATAAACGCGTGTGTATGTGCGTGCTTTTTTATAATGAAGTTTGGTCAGATGCTTTATTTAGGCGGCGCCGTGGAGTATTCTTTGTTTTTAGTCTACTTTTAGTGAGTTAAAAGGCTAGTTTTTTGCATTTTTGTTATCGATTCTGACCATAAAAAATGCAGCAGTAGAAGAGGGTGTAGGCGACATTATTAAAATGCTGCTCTCTGACAGGGCAACATCTTTTTTTAGAAAAGAAAACACCATAAGTATTTATGCCTTAAATAAACAAACTTGAATTCTATAAGGGGGCCATAACAAAATATGAAATGTTGTTTTTATTGCATAATGAAATATATTTGGGTGCGACCTCTATAGGGGAGCTAAGTCAAGACATTAAATAATACTGGTATACTAACACATCGAAGGAGTTACCTAAGACCCCAAGTATGCTTGGCTGACACTCGATTTGGACATTCGAAGACATTGGGACTTAAAATGTCTTTTGACATTTTAAGGGTGTTTCAAATGGAACGACAAAGATTAAATTATTAATTGAGCCAACTTGAATAAACGAATGATGCAGAAGTTCTTATTTTTGGGTCTACTTTCAAGTCCAATTCTCAGAATTGAGTCTAAAATCATGTGTTATACTGTGTTATGATAGTCCTTACTATACGGCAAGCTGGTTTATCTACTCCCTAGTATATGATCTGTTGGGGTTATGTAGTCCCTATCAGAAGGTCAGGTGGTTTACCTACTCATCCAGCCGAGGACCAGTTAAGACACCGACTTCTTTTTGACGACCAGTTGGTTTATCTACTCACCTAGTAGAGGACCAGTTGGGTTATCTACTCCTCCTTAACTGACAACCAGTACGGTTATCTACTTACTACTATAAGACCAATTGTGTTATCTACTCACCTAGTAGAGGAGCAGTTGAGTTATCTACTCCTTAGTAGAGGATCAGTTGGATTACCTACTCCTTAGTTGACGACCAGTTGGGTTATCTACTCCTCCTTAACTGACAACCAGTACGGTTATCTACTTACTACTATAAGACCAATTGTGTTATCTACTCACCTAGTAGAGGAGCAGTTGAGTTATCTACTTCTTAGTAGAAGATCAGGCGGAGTACTCACCTAATAGAGGGTCAATTGAGTTATCTACTCCGTAGTAGAGGAGAAATTGGTTTACCAACTCACCTACTATAGGACCAGATGAGTTATCTACTTCTTAGTAGAGGAGCAGTTGAGTTACGAGTTGGTGTATCTACTCCCTAATAGAGGACAAGTTATGTTATCTACTAATTAGTAAAATACATATTTTGTTATATACTCCTCAGTAGACGACCAGTTGGATGATCTTTGTCCTTACTTTACGACAATCTGGGTTCTCTACATAAGTAGGTTCTCTACATAAGTAGAGAACCTACATAAGTAGAGAACCCAAACAGGATCTGTTTGGTTATGTACTTCCTAGCAGAGTGTAAGGGGGGTTATCTAACCACCTAGTAGAGGACCAGTTGAGTTATCTACTCTTTAGTAGATGATCAGTTGTGATAGCTACTTCTTAGTTGACGACCTGTTGGGTTATCTACTCCTTAATATAGAATAGGTTAGATTATCTGCTCACCTTAAAGAGGACCATTTGAGCTAGGTATATACTACTTAGTAGAGGACCATTTGAGCTATGTATATACTCCTTAGTAGAGGATCAGTTGACGACAAGTTGGGTTATCTACTCCCTAGTAGAGGACCAGTTGCATAATCTACTACTTAGTAAAACATCAATTTGGTTATCTACTCCTCAGTAGACCACCATTTGTGGCATCGTCTCCTAAGTGGACGGCCAGTTTATTGTCTACTCCTTAACTGGCCAATGGCAGGCCTATCTTCTCCTTCGTAGAGGAACAGTTGGGTACAATTTTGGATGTTCAACGATTAAATAGTAAACATACAGGGTTTTCCAATAAGAGTGATATGATTTCTTTGAAAAAAACACACACTTATTGTTAAGGAAATTCAAAAGTTTTTTACTTAATGTGAAGTACAATCGATACAATTAAGTTCTAAATAAAACGTCATTCAAATGGCCTCCACGACTTCTTCTGCAGGAACGAATTCGATGAACCCAATTTTCGAGCACTTTTTCCACTAAATCAAGTCGTATGGCATGAATGGCACGTTCAATATTGACTTGTAAAGCTTGAAGAGAGTCTGGTTTATTTCGGAAGACTTATAACTTAAAATAATCCCCCAAAAAATAGTCTAATGGTGTTAAATCAAAACTTCTTGGAGGCCATTAATATCACAATTTCTTGAAATAATCGAATCTTTAAACTTTTCTCGCACCAATTCAATTGCTTCATTTGTTATGTGGCACGTATCCACAATCGGTCAATGGCAAAAAAAGATAGCTCTTAACGAGAGCTAAAATATTGCTCATAGGTGTCAATGTCATAGGCCGACTGAAAAGTGTTAATTTTTAAACGTTGTTCTTGCGTATATCTCTCCGTGATGAAATTGTAAACACTACTTAATACAATGAAAAACAAATGACAGATCATGATATATTACAAATGGCCGAAACGTCACTTCAAAATCATATCATACCTATTGGAAAACCCGTTATGATTGGCTTCAAATCTGTTGCTTTTGACATTGAAGGGTCTAATACCGTAGGTATTCTCTTAGAAAAAGACATGGTATGTCTTATGTTGGCAATTCACCACCGGTTGTTTTCACACAAAAAAGACAAGCAGTGCACAGAAAGAAAAAATTAAGTAATCCGTACTTGAATCAAGCCGTAGCGGTGTCAAAAGTACGGTAAGTACGGTTTTTCGTAAACTAAGTACAAAATACTTGAATCAAGTACGGATTTTTAAGCCCTGAATTCTTAATCTTAGCGCTCATTAAGCCTGATTAGGCTTGATTTTAAGCCGACATATTCTTATTTCAAGCATGATGCGATTGATTTAAGAATTTTATGGAATTGACTTGAGTGCGAAACGGGCTTGAATGAAGAAATTTTTGATTGAATTAAGCCTGCGCAATACTTGATTTAAGCCTGATAGTACTTGATTTAAGCCTGATAATACTTGATTTAAGCCTGATCATTTCTTGATTTAAGCCTAACCAATACTTGATTTATGCCTGTCATACTTGATTTATTGTGCTTTCCATCGTTTTGTGCATATTTATATGTATATATTATACCATTTTTGCCACTGTATTGCAAAGAACGCAAATTTTTAAAATGGTATGTCAAAACACTGTTGCTTGACAGCAAAAGTAAAAACTTTGCTGTAGTTATTCGATTTAAATGTGAAACATAAAATGAATAGCATCAACGAAACGAACAAGAATTATTAACAAGTTCAATAAACGTAAATCAAAAAAATCACGCCAAGTAATGTACACTGCTTGAACGAGAAATGAATTGGATATAGTTGCGCACAAATGTTTATACATATACATATTGTCGATTTATAAACGTGTGTGTTTGATGTTGCGTCAACCAAAATCATGCACTTACATGGGAGTGGTTGAGAGGATAATTTTATTGTGCTCTATAATGGTTCTGTCTCTTACAGATTAAATTAAGCTTTTTCTTCTTACTTTAAGCCTTGATTTCAAGCATTATTTACTTATTCTAAGCCTAACAGCGCTTGATTTTTTCAATTTAAGCCGATTTATACTAATTTTAAGAAAAACTTAATACGAACGTACTTACATTTTTAAGTACGATATCGGCTTAAATTACGATTTTTTACTTCAATTTAGTATGGCATTTTTCTTTCTGTGTATCAATGCCCTTAATGGACATATACTGAAGTTTTTAAATAAAACAAGTAAAAACGGAGTGAAGTACGGCAATGACGATTCTGATATACCCTCATTTTTTAAAAGCGGTGTCTTCTGAGCGGAATGAAACTTGCACCAAGTTTAGTCCTATTGAATGGTAGTTATGACACAAAATTTCGATGAGTTCGGTTAGGGACTGTTCGAGTTGTTCAATATTTTGGTCCCATCCATATAACTTTTTTATATTTTTTAATAACTTTAAATTTTGCCCAATGTATTTTTAAAAGCTTTCAATTTTTTTAAAGCTTAGGTAATATCCTTTAAGAGCTTTATGGGACTTCTATATAAATATATTACAATAAAGAAAAACATTTAAAAAAAAATAGAGGTTGAACCACTTATTTTAGAATAACTCTAGAACGGTTCATCCAGATTGGAAAGCTTTAAATCTTAAATTAAGTAGCATTCATCTTCTTCTAATAACATTTTTTCATTCCATCAGCGAAGCGATATAATAATTGTGAACATCGAAAAGTTCACATTTATTATATAGCTCACTCACTTCAAGAGTGACATAACTCAAAATTTAAAATTTTTGAGGTTGCCTTACAAAAATGCGAATTTTGCAAATGTCCATAAATTAATCTCAGCGAAATTTGGTCTATAAGTAAACAACCATATTTCGGATTATTCAAGCGTTTTTAACGTCTTATATCGTGTTACTTATCTTTTTATACGGACTTAAAGTTACACATCTTGGCAATTTTCAATTTTGAGTTATGTCACAATTGAAGTGAGTGAGCGATATATTTATTATTGCATAATTTAAAAAGTTGTAGCCAATTTAGCGAATCTACCAACCACAACCGTTATCAAAAAATTCCAAATGTAACATAACATTATGTTAAGTAACATAATATCTTCAAAACATCACACTACTAAACAGAAAATTCTATGTTTGCAGATTTTTTTGATGTGATATCGACAGCCGAAATATTACTAATGTGGAATTGCAGAATATAGATTGTATAGCAGTTTTGGAGAATCAATATTTCAGTAAATGTTAACCCTTTGTGAGCGAGGTACTAGAAGGAGTGGGACAATATGGTCCATCTTCGAACTTAGCCTGAGATAGAATAAAATATTACCACATACCAAATTTGAAGTCTATACGTTACTACTTATTAGAGTTATCGCCTCAAAATTACCTAAAACCGATTTCTGCCGAACATACTTAGGGGCTTAGGTCACTCCTTCGATACATTTTATCGATAGCAAATGAAAAATACCTTCCACTCAAGTAAGGGTATAGGTAATTAAAATTGTCAAAATTAAGCATTTTAAATTGGGAACACTTCGAGCGCCGACTCTCTGTATTCAAACGCCATCGTTTATTTTCACAATTGATTTCATACTCGTATGTACATATGAATTTAATATTAAATTTCATAAATATTTCTCAAAATAAATCATTTACAATTTAACTCTTTCATATTTGTATTTGTGAACCATTTTATGAGTAAAGCGTCACTCGAACATTTATTGAGATTTCGAGAGCTTTAGGCTAAACCATATTTCAGGTAACTCGTTCAGCCAATAAATAAATCGAAAGAAATCCTGTTATAATATCAGATCATATGATTATGATAATTGAATTAATGTTGATACGTCGACGAACAATTATGAATTTGCAACTTTGTTGCAAATTATTTGATGTCTGGTGGCGGGGCAGGCAGTCAGTCAGCAGACAGACAGACAGACAGACAGAATCGAACAAAAAGAGACATAAAATCGTTTGAAGCATTCACGCCAATTCAAAAGCAGAGAGCAGTGATGATGGCGAATGCGTTAAACGAACAAAGTCAAAGAGATAGACACACAGAGTCATGGACAGACAGACACAGGCGAACAGTCAGCATGAAACTGTTAACAAGTTTCTAAAGCTTAATAACGACAACAACAGCAATAAACAATAGCCGAGCACAGCGGCAGCAACGGCCAACAGCAAAGGCGGCAGAGAAATATAACATATTTAATTGGATTACTTTTGTGAGTTTTGTGAAAATGAAACAAACGTTGCGACGACGATGAGGAGATGATAATGATAATCGCGTTTATGATGGTAACGCGACGACGATGAAAAGCGAAAGAAACGAGAAATTAAAACAAACCAAACCCAACCAAGAACAGAAATCAAAAGCCTTAAAATGCGTGTGGGGACAGAGTCAATGGTGACGGCGGCGGCGATGACTTTCCGTTTGTGATAAAGAGCAATGAAAAGCGGCGACGGCAACAACAAGAACAATAATAACACCTCGCCAGAAAACATTAAGAGCCAAAACAACAACCAGAGGAATGAACACCAACAGTGGCTACAACAACCATATGGTGTTTGATTTCTTCTGAAAACAATCAAACAAACTACTCACAACATCAGTCCATACAACCTTACGCGAACACACACACACAAATAACAAGATACCGACAACAACAACAAGAAGTAGAACTGTAGTTAGTGTAGATATCCTCCAACAAATTTTCAAGAGGAGGAATGTGCGGCGGCACTTTAAGCAAATAACTTGTGTGTGAGAATATTGCTATAGAGGGCCCTTGCTTTTGCTCTAACTCCCCCCACACCCAAACCCCAACATTTCCCTTTCGCCCATCAACTCAGCGCACTCTATACACCATTTGCCGTCTACATACAGCGCGACGATGAACATTCATTCGTATTTCTCGTCTCATCGTGAATTTTTGTGAGATACACACACAAAAAATTGCTCGTTGGCGGCGACTGGCGTTTGGTAGTCAGCGGCAGCAGTTGAACTGAACTGAATTGAACCGCAGTGAAGTGTAGTACGTATGGTAAAGTGAACTGTTTGGTGGTTTGTTGACTTACAACAACACTCGTATTCGTACGAGCTCTCTCTCTCTCTCTGCATGCCTTCACCATGCTTTGTAATCAAAAATGTTGATTCAAAATGCTCCAATATTTTATCGCTCTCTCTCCCTCTTTGGAGCGGCCATTCCGTCTCTCTTAAAACTAGAGTGGAATATACTTTTTGTTATTCTTTACTCTTTGCAACTCATGAAATATACGAAGCCAACAACAACTTTACTTAAGGCATTTTTCTGTGTTCATTGTATTCACAAACAATAAACAAAACAAAGCTCGTCATCTCCCTCTCCACCACAACAACTGTGTTCCCATTTTAGGTCTGTCTTAAATTATTTCTTTGATAATAAAATAGAATGGGAAACTTATGAGGTTGTCGAAGTATCTACGTATGTATATTAAAAATTAATTTAATATATGCGAAAACAACATTTGCAATATTTCATTTAGTTAAAAAAAAACAAAATATTTGTATAGATAATAAATAATTAAATGCATTCACCTGACGTGGTTTTACTTTAGCTGTAGTGACAATTTGTTTTATAAACGTTTTAAGAGGATATCTACACGAGTAGATACAAATACATATACGAGGTATGTTCAATAGAAAAGGTGAATTGTGAAATTTCACGGGTTACGTGCATTCGATTAGCGTAAAACATAAAAAATGCAAAATTCATTTAATAAAATAATTTACAGGAATTCTTTCAATAACAATTGGTATAAAACTATGATTTGCTCCACAAATTTCTGAACATTGACCATAAAATAAGCCTGGTCGATTAATTAAAAAATTAGTTTGATTTAATCGACCTGGAGTAGATAACCTCATTTGTCGTATATAAAGGGGGAAGATAACCGCATTGCTCGCCTATATAGTGGTCGATTTCTTTGATATCCGAGGATACAAACTAATTCCTACATTGTCCTGTTAGTGACAGGTCCTAATTTACCCAGTACAGGGATCAGTAGACTCTGGCAAATTGGCTATTCATTTCCGGTAGGGTAAGTTACAACAACAAAACCTCATAATTTTCCTCAGATTTTAACCTGGGTTAAGATAGTGGGGTTATTCTAACTATAAGTCATTAAAACAGCATTGTACGAAACATGGTCTATCATTCGAGGTGTATTCAACAAAAAAAGGTGAATTGTGATATTTCTCGGGTTACGTGCATTCGATTAGCGTAAAACATAAAAAATGCAAATCGAATGCACGTATCCCGAGAAAATCAAAATGCACCTTTTTTTGTTGAATACACCTCGAATGATAGACCTTGTTTCGTACAATGCTGTTTTAATGACTTATAGTTAGAATAACCCCACTATCTTAACCCAGGTTAAAATCTGAGGAAAATTATGAGGTTTTGTTGTTGTAACTTACCCTACCGGAAATGAATAGCCAATTTGCCAGAGTCTATTGATCCCTGTACTGGGTAAATTAGGACCTGTCACTAACAGGACAATGTAGGAATTAGTTTGTATCCTCGGATATCAAAGAAATCGACCACTATATAGGCGAGCAATGCGGTTATCTTCCCCCTTTATAAATACAAATGAGGTTATCTACTCCCTAGTAGAGGATAGATAATGAAATACCGCTTGGTTTATTTATAGCTTAGTATATACCCAACTGGGTATCTATTTCTTAGAAGACTGTCAGTTGTGTTGCCTTCTCCTTAATAGACGACAGGTTTGATTATCTACCCCTTAGTAGAGCACCAGTAGGGTAAACAACTCCTTAGTGGGGGCCATTGGGGTTATCCATTCTTTAGTAGATGACCAGCTGGGCAATTCATTCCTTAGAAGATGACGAGTTTGGTTATAAAGGGTGATCAAAGTAGAGATACTTTTTTCAATAGCCTTTTTTGACAGATCACGTGTGAGTCGTGTCATGCTGTCATGTTTTTTTTTGTTAAGTATTGTTTGGCATTTCATCATGGAATGACTTACTCCTGAACAACGTTTACAAATTATTCAGTTTTATTATCAAAATAATCGTTCGCCAATTGCGCTAAGTCCATTTTTTTCTAAATCCAAAAAAAGAAACTCTTTTCAGTCGATCAACGACCTTGACATCCATTAGCAATATTTTAGCTCTCGTTAAGAGCGATCTTTTTGCCATTGACCCGATCCGACGTACCGGAGTCATCGGTCCATATTTCTTCAAAAATGATGCCGTTGAGAACGTAACCGTCAATGGCGACCGTTATCGTGCCATGATAACCGACTATTTGATGCCTGAATTTGAAGCTCGTGATCTCGGCGACATTTGGTTTCAACAAGACGGCGCCACTTCCCACACATCGCATCAATCAATGGATTTATTGAGAGAACACTTCGGTGAGCAGATAGTTTCACGTTTTGGGCCGGTCATTTGGCCACCAAGATCGTGTGATATCACACCGTTAGACTTTTTCCTGTGGGGATATGTAAAGTCTAAAGTTTCTGCGGACAAACCCGCTTCGATTCAGGCCTTGGAGCAAAACATCACGTGTGTCATTCGCCAGTTACCAGTCGAAATGCTCGAACGAGTCATCGAAAATTGGACTCAACGGATGGGCCATCTGAGGCGTAGCAGCGGCCAACATTTGATAGACATAATCTTCAAAAAGGAAATGCCAAAGAATGTCCTTTCAAATGATAATAAACATTCCCCATTCAATATTAATTTTCTGTGTTTTTTTCTTTTAAAAAGTAGGGAAGCTCGAAATGGATCACCCTATACTTGTATACTCCCTGCTTGACCATCCGTTTGTTATCTATCGGTTGCGTTATCTATTCCTTAGACCAGTTGGGTTACGAGGAGATCGGGTCAATAAGTCTCCTTTGTCCTTTAAACACTTTGTCCATTGTTAATCCAATTTTTGTATCCCTTAAAAAATATAAGATTTGTTGAAGTCATGAAAAGTTGTTTGTGAGATGATTTCATCTTTGGACTCAAAAATCGTTCCTCTGGGCCATTTCTTTAATTTTTGAATCCGGAAATAGTCATTCCGGGCTAAATCCGGCGAATAGGATGAATGAGGGTGCAATTCGTAGCCTAATTCATGGATTTTTGCCATGGAAACTGCACATGTGTGCATCCTTGTATTGTCCCGGTGGAAAATAACCCTTCCTTGGCCAAATGCGATCGTTATTCGTTTTTCAAATCCGCATAAAATCGAACCAATAAGTTGACATAATAAAGGGTTTTCCAACAAGAGGTGTTATTTTGGTATTCACAGAAAAATAACATTTTTTGAGATAAATGATCGGATGTTTATTTCATAATAAAGAGGAAAGTATGCCGTTAGTAATGAAAAACAACATAAGCCAAATGGCCACCACGACCACGCTTAGAGGACCATATCCTTTTCATGAAATTTTCCATAACCAAATCGCAAAGTGGCTGCCCTATGTCCTCGATAGCCTCACGAATTCTATCTTTGAGGTCTTGAATCGACGCTGGGCTGTTGGCGTAGACCTTATCTTTCATGTGGCCCCAAAGGAAGAAGTCGCAAAGGTGTTAAATCACAAGATCTCGGTGGCCAATTGTGATCACCTCTTCGAGAGCTAACACGGTCCGGAAACTTTTTCCGTAACAGAGCAATGGCATCGTTGCTTGTGTAGCACGTAGCGCCGTCTTGTTAAAAGTAAACGTTGTCCAGGTCAATACCATCCAACTCCGACCATAAAAAATCATTAATCATCTCTCGATAGCGCAATTCATTCACCGTAACTGTTGATCCAACCTCATTTTCGAAAAAGTAAGGTCCAATGACCTCGCCGGACCATAAACCGCAGCAAATAGGCACACGTTGAGGATGGAGAGGCTTCTCAACAATAACTCTTGGGTTTTTCAAGCCCCAGATGCGACAATTTAGCTTGTTGACGTAGCCACCGCTACGTCAATGGAAATGGTCCTCATCAGTAAAGATGATTTTTCGATGGAATTCCGGATCATTTTCATGCATTTCAAGGACCCAATCAGCAAAAACACGACGTTGTTGATGATCGGCTGGCTTGAGTTCTTGTGTTAACTGAACTTTATAAGCCTTAAGACCCAAGTCATTATGCAGGATACGGTGTAAAGAACGACGAGGAATGGACAAACCTGGGATTTACTTCAACACTTTTGGCTACAGCAGCAATATTCTCAGTTGTTCTTGAGCGACGTGCACGGCTTTTATTCTTCACATCACTAACTTGTCCAAACAGCTCGAATTTGTCCACCAATTTCCGTATTGCGGTCCGACAAGGTGCTTTACGACGACCCAAGAATGCTCTAATTTTGCGAACTGTGACTGCAATATTTTCACAATTTTGGTAGTGAATTTTAATAATTTCAATGCGTTGTTGAATCGTGTATCGTTCCATTTTTAGTAATGGCGTAGTTTCTACTTGTCAAATGTCAAAGAATAAAAGCTTCAAAACCGACAGTTACCGAAATACCGGGTGATTCAAAATAACACCTCTTGTTGGAAAAACCTGTATAGCTACGATATATATCGAAGTTGAACATATTGTAATCATCGTACGTCGACTGTCAAAGTGATGTTGTACGATATTCTGAAATAAGTGTTTAGAAGACATTGGATGCTTTCACTCGTAGTTGAAAGTGGTGATTAATATGCTCTTAGACTAAAAACCAATTTTGCCAGCTGAACTAGGAAAAATGGCAAACGTAAAATGAAAAAAGGCTAGAAAACCCACTAATAGAAATTTTTGAACTTTTCCTGCAAAAATAAATTTAAAAAGGCCAGATCTAGCCGGAAAATGGCTATATTGGCAACACTGTGCGGAGCAAACCTACCCGAAAAAAAGTTCGTCCGGTGCCTTAAAAATCGCAAAAATGTTCTGTGCTGTTTTATACGTATACTTATGACGTATACGTATTTTGTAATATTTTACTGACAGATATTTTATGACTTTTTGGGCATTTTTGCGATTTTTAAGGCACTGTATGCATTATTTTTGGGTAAGTTTGTTCCGCATTGTTTTTCTGTTCAATATCTACAACTTTGCTTCAGACACAAAAGAGATATTCCGTATGGTATACCGAGAAAAAAATATAGAAAAAGTGAAAAAAAATATAGAAAAAGTGCAAAAAATCCACCTTGAATGGCCGTTAAATTATTAATGGGGTCAACTTGACTAAACGAATGATGCAGAAGTTCTTATTTTTGGGGCTAAGTGAAGTCCAATTCTCAGAATTGAGTCCCAAAAAATACCAGTGCGCACAAACTGGTATTAAAAATAGTCTTGCATCTGCACGGTGTTATTATGATTGTTTTACGTGAAATGAATCATGGGCTTGTAAATGGGAACTATTCAAGTTCAAATCGCTTTGAGTACATTATATATAATTAATTGCACTAAGTATACTCAACTTCTATTAACTGGTAAATAGAAGTATCTCATTAGTAGTGATGAAAACGCTTTAAGTTGAGATATTGTAATTCATACTCTCTGTCAATATTGTCGGTAAGTTATTTAGATTGGTTCTTTTTTTTCCAAATATGTATCTTGTAAACAACAAGAGTATTGCTGTTAACACAAAAAAAAAAATATTTTTTTTCTCCCATATGGCAGTTATTTAAGGTCATTTAGCACTTTTAAATTCAGTTAGGCTTCAAACAAACCTCAAAATATAACCCAAAGAAGGTACTCTCAGAGGCATTTGCTCTCCATAACCATAACCATGTGTTGTCCGAAGAGGGGTGGAAGAGAGTGTGAAGTGGTGGGGTTATTTTTTTTCCAATAATAAACATCATTGAAAAGAAAGACAAGCCAGCCAAGTACAGGGAAAAAAAAACAAATAAACAAAGCAAAAGAAAAAAGAGCCCGTATATTCTTTGAACAACAACGACGACGACTATACTACCCAAAGTACTCAGCTAATTCCTATTCTTAAGAGTATTTTAACCTTTGTGTGGGGACGGACGCCGCTATGTAACAACAATAAAGACAATAACAACAGCAAACAGCAATGAACTCTTTGCACGCAGAGAGTTTAGATACGGAGAGAGACAGATACGTTTTTCTGACTTGAGTATCTCTGAGATACTTATTATGTATATGGAAATGTTATAAATGTTATGTTATAATTCATTAAGAGAAGGGCATTTATAGAAAAACAGTTTGATAAAGAGCATAGAGAGAAGATATTGTGTGGCCTTTAAGAGTACAAGTCTCAGAAAACTGTTTATTATTAAAGAAACGAATGTGCTAAGAGTTGTTCTACCAGATTTTACTTGTTTGTCCTAAGGGATAAACGGTAGTTAATAGAAAAACAGTTTGATAAAGAGCATATAGAGAAGGTATTGTGTGGCCTTTAAGAGTACAAGTCTCAGAAAACTGTTTATTATTAAAGAAACGAATGTGCTAAGAGTTGTTCTACCAGATTTTACTTGTTTGTCCTAAGGGATAAACGATAGTTTATCTTTCGCTCTGTCGCTACCTCTCTTTTTTCAGTGTTGCTCTCACTGAATAAGGGGCAAATCACCACACACACAACAGCTGCGTGGCCAAATGCCAGTGAATAATTTAGGGAATTTAACTGACTTTAAATGGCCTTTTAAAACGTAACTGAAGGATACCGTAGTTTATCTGCTGCCGATGCCGCCATTGCACAGTTTGAGTCACTTAATGAAATTACAAGTGAATTCTCAACACGCCCGTTCCGGCCCTGTCCGTTCTTTTCCCTACCGCCACTCAAGTGACCTTTACATATACAATCTCAGATTTGGTTGTAAATATTTTTTTGAGATCTGTTCCTAACTATGTTTTTTACTTTGGTTTAATGTTCTTCTTCTTTTTTATGTGAGAAGATTAATTTCAATTATTAATGAATGAACTTCGAAGGGAAGTGAAGAAAACAATTTCGTTAACATTTTTGTAAATCTGTTTGCATTTCAACGACGAACAGGTAAATTTTAAAATTGGAACAAAAGGACAAGATTTCAATTAGGATTTACAACAAGGTGGTTTGTTGTTGTTGCTTGGCCAGTCTGATTGATTCCGTAAAATGGGTAGCAACAACTACGAGTACTAACGGTGTGTTTTAATGTAAGTGTGTGTGTGTGTGTGTGTGTGCACATGTGTCGCACTTGAAAACATCTGCTTGCCTCCTCTCCTGGAAGGAGAAAGAGACAATAACGGCAATTTTACAGTGTTCCGTCATCAGGTCGTCGTAATTAACGAGACTCAGTTTGTTATTCCGTTCGCACTACCTAGAAATATTGAACTGAGCGGTTATGAAGAATATATTATGTATATTATTGATCATAGTAAATTTGTATGAAACCTGCAAACAAAATCTTCAGATTTCGGTCCGAAATCGTTTAAACAATCGAATAAATCATCTGATTTCGTATCGGATGTTAGGCCGATATCGGTTGAAGTGGTTGTCGGGGCGAAAGTTCTGATGGAAAACTGACCATTTCCTGGGAAATTCTGAAGGGAAATTTGACGTGTTGTGCGAAATCGGACCGAATTATTGCCAAATTTCGTACAAAATTCGGATGTTTTGGCCGTCGAATCGGTCGGATTACTGATCGAATGTCATATAAAATTCAGACGTTTTAGCCGACGAATCGGACCGAATTCTTAACATATCGACGGGTCAAATTCTGACCAAATAGATTACTAAATCTGAAGTAAGTGTAATAATAATTTTAAAACTAACAAAAATTAAAAACAGCAGTACAAAAACAAAAATACAGGCAACTCGCGGTATAACGAATACGCAGTTTAACGAAAACCCGATATAACGTACGATCAAAATGTTTACATTGAGTACCTTATATTACGAACGACTTCAATTATTTGTACTCGATATAACGAACGATTGGAAAAAAATATTAAAATTAAAGACAAAACTAAAATAAAAAAATTTAAGAAGAAGGAAAAACACTCTAGGGTCGTTGCAGTACCGTTGGTTTTTATTACTTGCTCATTTTTGACTTTTTTACATAGTATGTAATGTAATGTATGTAATACATACACACCGATAGCGAAATTTGTAATTTTACTTTTAACATAGCCGAAAGAGTACCATTAATTATAATGGGCAGAAAAAAAATGGAAAAGCACTAAAATTAAAGCCATAGAATTACAAAGGAAGCTACATGAAGGGTTTTTTTTTTCAAATCTATATATCTGTGGTCACAAGGCATAACAGTATATGTCTGTTTTTAAAACTTTTCAGGAGAGAACTTTAAAGGTTTGTATCGATATAAACATCAATTTGAAATGCAGTGACACAGTGAGATATGCTGCCTTATATAGATAACTGAACGAGGGATCATCAAAAAAAGGTGTCCCAATATGTAATCGAAGATGGGGAACAATATGGCATTAATAACTCAGTTTGAGCATAACTCGAGTTATGCTGTTATGCCTTGTGACCACAGATATATAAAAATGGAAAAATGTTTGTATGTATGTATGTGTTTTATAGACGCTTAAACCACTGGACCGATTTAAAATTTTTTTCTTTTGTTTGAAAGCTATTTTGTCTGAGATGGTTTTGGAAAAAAAAATTTGCAAAAAGTGGGCGGTGCAAATGTGGGCGTGACAAATCGTTTGTTTTCAAAAATGGACGGGATCGGAAATCTAAATCTGGGGCAACGAAGTGGACCGGATCCAGCTAGTATTATATATAAAATGGAACACAACTAAGCCATTTTGTATGTTAAAGTTAAACAATTTGTATAATCGTAAAATTAATTAAATGTTATGTTTAAAATCCAACGAAACACATCAAAAAAACTTCGCGATATAACGAATTATTCGGTATAACGATTTGGTCTGACAATATATCGTTCGTTATACCGGGATTTGCCTGTATAACAAAGCAAAAACACAAACACACAAGTAATTTCGATGATTCCGACCAATTCGGCCGAAAAATCATCAAAAAAAATTTATGGAGAAGATTAATTTTCCCATGCATTTTGTAATCGGTTGTTTATCTTTTTGTTTGTTAGTTTGTCTGCATCCGCATCACGCTTAAACCGCTGAACCGATTTTCTTGAAACTTGGTGAAGAGATAGACAGGATAGACACGGAAATTAAAATAGGCTACTTTGATTTTCCGCCAAGTGATTTTCAACCACTTAATCGCTGAGGCTCCTGTTAGAGCTAAAAAGCTGAAATTTTGCACAGGGGTGTTTTATAAAGCACTGTCTACTCATGTAGTCTTTTTTTACCAGTCGTCAGTTCTAGCGGTATCAAAAATTTGAGTATTCTTTTTGTCCTTTCTGTGTGTAAATACTACACGGAGCAAAATCGTCTTCGTTGATATGTGTGAATCGAAAGAAAATATATTTGGAACACAAATTTTTAAATACTATATATTTCTGAGCAAATAAATTTTCATTTGAAAATCAATAACATTTATTTGGGACGCATATATTAATATATTACAACAAAATATATTTGCGAATAAATTTTGTCAAATAAAATATGTGTTTAAATACAAATAAACTTTTTGTTTAGGAATTTATCCAAATATATTTTGTTTAAAAAAGATTTCAAAACTTTTGCTGACTCTTTAGAATTTCAGTTTAAATTTTTTCTTAGTTTCGAATTGTACCTCCCAGTTACAATACCATATGCAGCATTTACTCCTGTTTAAATCAGTCATTTCAAATTTCTGAGTTAGTATTCCAAGTCATAATTTTTTGTCAATATTCCAAGTAGTTTATTTTGATCCATGACTATACGATTTCAATTATTATACCCTCCACCATAGGATGTCACTCCGTTTGTAACACCTCTAAATATTGATCTGAGACCCCATAAAGTATATATATTCTTAATCGTCGTAAAATTCTAAGACGATTTAGCCATGTCCGTCCGTCTGTGGTAATCACGCCACAGTCCGCAATAATAGAGCTAGGTTGATATTTAGATATAGCTCCCATATATCTGTGGTCACAAGGCATAACAGCATAACTCGAGTTATGCTCAAACTGAGTTATTAATGGCATAATGTTCCCCATCTTCGATTACATATTGTGACACCTTTTTTTGATGATCCCTCGTTCAGTTATCTATATAAGGCAGCATATCTCACTGTGTCACTGCATTACAAATTGATTTTTATATCGATACAAACCTTTAAAGTTCTTTCCTGAAAAGTTTTAAAAACAGACATATGCTGTTATGCCTTGTGACCACAGATATATCATCCAACTTGTTGTTATTCCTACTGTTCTCATCTACTATAGGCGTGTTTTCGTTACACCATAAGTGCTTAATTTGTATGGGGAGTTAAGCACTTTTAAGCACTATTAGTTCCCGATGAAGTTTGGTGCTTGTGTTCATGTCTTAATCGAGTATGATGTTGCCAGATTTGGCACCCTATATTTAGCAATATGGCGTCCCATTTTTGGAGAGATTGTTATCAATTATTGTGAATTAACGGGAAGAAGAAGAACAAAAATGGGAAATTATTTTAATATTTGCAAAAAGAGTGTAAACAGTTGAACATAGAATAGTAAATATATGTTTTATAAATAATTTTCACGAATTTTGTGTCTGTTTCGCACTGTTCTTTCTTCGCAACTCATGACACCATTGTAACCAAATGGTGGAAATCCGCCACTTACTTCTAATGCCCCAGTTAGTGGAAGTAAGTTGTTTTCGTTGCAAAGTGCTAAACTAAAATCGCTAGCTTGTAACGAAAACATGCCTTATATGTTTCCTAATGTTCTCATCTACTATATTTTTTTGTGTGTTTTCGATGTTATTTTCTTTAGGTTTGAGTTATTGTGTAGGTTTGAGTTTTCATGCTATCCATGGTGGAGGGTATATAAGATTCGGCATGACCGAACTTAACGCTTTTACTTGTTATTATTTATATTTTTACAAACATTAAAAATTTCTAAAAAAAAACTTTGAATTAGTAAAAAATTTAACTCAACTAACGAATTTTCTAAATTCTTAAGTGCAAATAAATATTTGTTTCGGAAATAATAGTCCCAAATAATAACATATTGGAATGTAAACAAAGATTTGTTTAGAATAATATTTTCCCAAATATATACTTTTTGTGTGTACCCAATATTATACGTTTAGAGTGTACCCTAAACATATATATGTTTCAAGCCGAATATGTTTGGGACAATATACTACAGAAGCGATTTTTTTTCAGCGTGTAGTATTTATTAATGGCTGAATACAAGGAACACTCTAGATTCAGATATGAGCTATATCTGAGCTATAGATTTTAGTTTATTGTTTAGTCTTTAATAGTGACTGAAGAGACTTCCTTTTGCCAAGCTTCATTTTGATCGGGTTTGAATTGCAGCTTCTATGGCGCTTAGATGCCAAATCGGAAGAAACCTATATATGCGGGCTATATCTAAATCTGAACAACTTTTTTTAAACTTGGTACTAACTGTCTTAGTATCAGGGGATTTCCCTTCACTGAAAAATGTGGACTCTACAGCGCTTTCATTCCGAAACGGAGAAACATATCGTCATCAGAAACGAAAAAGGGCCTATCATCACGTTTTAAAATTTTACAGGAAAAACAAAAAACTAAATAAAATGAAAAGTGATGTTGTTAGGAAAACGGGATTTTCAGGATAATATATAAACATAATGGTGCATATATAAAATCACGCAAGCATGATTTATAACTTGTTTGTGAAAAGTTAAGTGAAATAGGATTTTTTAACTATGAAAAAAACAATTTTTTGTTGTTGGCCCTTTTGAATTTCGTTAATAAATTCGCCATTTTTAATATTACGCCGCTAAAAATTTGCCAGGATGTGTATATTGATGCAGGGTACTGAAATCCATCAAAATCTGAATTTCCATGTTTCTTGCTGTTCGCCCTTTTTCGTTTTTCGGATGACGATATATATGTACGCTATATATAAATCTGAACCGATTTTGATTTCCGTTGTTTTTCCACTTGCTTTATAAAACTTTGAATCCTTTTTTTTGTTGAATGATTTGATTTGCTGCGACACAATTTTAAATATCCTTAAAGTATCCATATATCAGTCGTATTATCACTTACGGGAATATCATCCAATTCTGCAACATCATCGATACCGTTGTCTTTTTTAAAATAAGCGATAAGCCATTAGCTGCTACACCAATTTAACTAATTGAACCTTTAACTAAAATCATAACTGTGGAAAAAGCTGATAAAAAATTTCCCAAGAATCCCGGATGCATTTCCCGGGAAATTGGGAATAAAAGTTGACCAGGATTCCCGGGATTGCTCGGGCGGGAATTACCGGGAGGAAAACAACTATTTGATGCCCAGTCTGATGTCAAACTGGACATTAAAAAACGTCTTAAAATTTCTAAAGCCTTTTCAAAATATATCGCTCACCACTTACTGTGGTAATATATCTAACGTTATCAGTTCGGTCAATTCTCAGACTGTGGTCCGTGTAGCAGTGACCAAAGCAATTTTCACTCTTTCTGTACTTTAAAAGTTTCGTAGGTCCCTTATGAGCTATGATCCTACTAACTTATGTGCACATACTGTTCTCCAACGGATGCGATTTTACACCAAGCTACTTCTGACCGCTTGACCGTTGTGGCTCCTGTAAGAGGTAGAAAGATACATATTTTGCTAATGTATAGACTCGACTGTTGGACAGTATAGACTTGACTGTTTGTGGTCATTTTAGCAGTGATAAAGCAAATTTCATTCTTTTGACTGCATTTCAAAATTCTTTAAGAGTTTTTTGATTCTACCATTACTTTAAAAAATCCCTTAAAGTACTATGGACCTACGCATATGTATGTACATATACGAGTATGTGCATATACCGATCTGCAAAGAAATGCGTCGTTCGGCCTGAGGTCAAAATGGATACAAAAACCGGAACCAAAAAATTTTTAAAAGTATTTTAGAAACATATCGTCGTCCAATTATACAGGTAATATATTTAACAAAAATTTGGCTAATTTTTGGGTGTGGTCAATATGTATACACGTGATCAGGTTTTGAATTATGTTATATGCTTACTATTATCACGACTAAACAGATTATATCGAAATTTGGAATATACTTATTAGGGCGGGTTGATTTTTTTTTCTTTTAAATCGTATAGCAAAAACGCAAACTACATAAAATTCTAAGAAAATTCTCCGAAGAAACCATGTATCTAAAATAAAATCCTAATCCGCGCCTCTCGACTTGAAAATTTGTATGCCAAAAAAAATAAATGTTACAAAAAAAAAGCTTTTTCCATAAAAAATAAAATTTTCTGAATAAAATTGTTTAGTAAGGTAGTTCTTTTGCACTTTATATATCTTTTCTACACCCAAAATTTTTTTCATTAAAAAAAATATTCACCCAAGCAAAAAAAAGTTTGTATATAATTTTATACTTAATATTTTTATAAGGAACATAGATAAAAAAATTTTCTTTCATAATTTTTAATAAAAAATATTGGAAATACAAAAAAAAATATTGCACTCAAACTTGTTTTCAGTAATTATAAAATAACCTTCTTTTGTTTCGATAAACAATTCTTATTTTACAATGCAAATAAAAACGTGAAACGTGTTCTAAATATTTTTTATATAGAACGCAAATCAGAGGAGATGCAAATTGGGGTTTAACTGCTTTTTTGATAATTGAATATTTTGATTAGTCTCAAGACAAAACCTGTATTGCATAAACTATAATATAACAAGTAAGAAAGTTTCAGTCGGGTAAACCGACTAAGGTATACATACCCTCACTTTGTGAGTACTGTAATATGAAATACAGGAATTAATCTGTCAATTTCTATAGGAGATACCAGAGGGGGATTAAAAACTACTCCTATTTTGCGCTAAACAGTAAACTTCAAATATATTGTACTGTATCGAATTGTAAGCGTTTATATGCTCTGGTATATTAATGTTATGATCTATGCAATGTTGGTATGATTTGGATATTTTGTGTGGGAGGTACCAAAAGGGGCGAGGCAACTTCGCCCATTTTTCACTGGATTGTAGGTACTATGAAACAATTACACTGTACAAAATTTCAAGTCTTTTTGTGCATAGGTATTCAAGTTATAAGCTGTTAAATTTTGGAGCAAAATGATCCATTTGTGTGGAAGGTACCAAAAGGGGTGCGGTAACTTCGCCCATTTTTCTTGAGGTGATAGTGACTAATAAAATAATATTACGTGTAGAATTTCAAGGGATTCAAATAAATATTATAGAAGTTATTAAATAATCAATAATTCACTTAATATTAACACATTGTGGGGGAGGTACTAGAAGGAGAGAACCAATATGGTCCATCTTCGAACTTAGCCGGAGATAGAAAAAAATATTACCACATACCAAATTTGAAGTCAATTGGTTAGGTTTCGAGAGTTATCGTGCGCATCATTTAGCAGAAAGACAGACGGAAGGACATTGCACGTTCAACTAAAAACGACCTAAAACGGATATCCGCCCAACATTCTTGTTCTTATGTCACTCCTTCGATGTGTAACACCTTTGGCCCGTAGCTAATGATATATACCCTCGTATCACTAAAGTGATGGTATAATAAAACATAATATAAATAATTTTAGCGAAAGAAGAGGAAAACATTTTCAAGACGAGAGGCGCGGATTAGGTTTTGATTTTAGACACATGGTTTCTTCGGAGAATTTTCTTAGAATTTAATGTAGATTAGGTTTTTGCTATACGATTTTTAATTTTTTTTTCATCCATACAAATCAACCCGCCCTAATACTAATACATAGCATATTAAGCATTTGATTCTACGCCAAATGTTTGTCGACTTCTTGACCACTGGCCCCAATGTAAAGGTTATAATCTGAAAGTTTGCACACATACAGTAAAGGGCGTGATTGGAATATGCTTTTCACATTTACACGATTTCAACTGTGGTCAGTGCAGTAGTGACCAAAACAGTATTCAATCTTTCATTGTTGCGATTTTTAAGGCACTGGATGAACTTTTTCGGGTAGGTTTGTTCCGCATTTTTTTGCTCCTATTTTATATCTACAACTTTGCTTCAGACACAAAAGAGACCTAAACCTACGGTATACCTACCGAGAAAAAAATACAGAAAAAGTACAAAATATTAACCTTGCGCAAAAAAATTCGTATGGCCATTAAATTATTAATTGAGCCAACTTGACTGAACGAATGATGCAGAATTTCTTATCTTTGGGGCTACTTTCACGTCCAATTCTCAGATCTGAATCCCAAATAATGTATTGTACAGTGTTAATATTCATAGTTTAATATTAAAAATGCTGACCCATCTGTATATGGGGCTACATTAAATCTAAACTGATTGATTTTCGGCAAATTCGGCACTATTGCATTTAATACAAATTATTTCATTGTGTAGAATTTCCTACACATCGGTTCAAAAATGTGGGTTCTGTAACGTATAGACGCCAAATCAGGGGTACATACGAGTACACGGGGCAAAATCGCCTTTTTTGATATGTTTGAATCGAAAGAAAATATATTTGGAACACAAATTTTTAAATATTATATATTTCTTAGCAAATAAATTTTATTTGAAAATCAAAAAAATATATTTGGAACGCATATATTAATATATTACAACAAATTATATTTGCAAACTAAATTTCTCAAATAAAATATGTGTTTAAATACAAATAAAATTATTATTATACTTTATTTAAAAAATATTTCCAAAACTTTTGCTGAGTTTTTCATATTTCAGTTTCAATTTTTCTTGGGTTTCGAATTGTACCTCCCAGTTATGATACCATATGCAGCATTACCTCTTGTTTTAAATCAATCATTTCAAATTTCTGAGTATTCCAAGCCATCATTAGTTGTCAATCCTCTAAGTACTTTATATTGATCCAAGATTATATGATTTCAATTATTATTTTTTACTAACATTAAAAGTTTCTAAAAAAGTTAACTTTGAATTACTGAAAAATTTGACACAATTTATGTATTTTATGAATACTTAAATGCAAATAAATATTTGTTTCGAAAATAATGGTCCCAAATAAAAACATATTGGAATGTAAACAAATATTTGTTTAGAACAACATCTTCCCAAATACACAATTTTTGTGTGTACCAAATATTACATGCTTAGAGTCTACCCCAAACATATATATGTTTCAAGCCGAATATGTTTGGGACAATATACTACAGAAGCGATTTTTTTTCAGCGTGTACATATGGGTAAAACCACCAAAAAGTCTACCGCGTTCAAAAAAATTCAAGTTATTAAAATCGCATTAATGTAATTTATTATTACACAAAAATATTCAAATTTTAATAAAATGAAAAAATTCACTCGTATTTACTCAACATTAAAAAAAAAACAATTGGCTTGTGGAAAATTGTAGTTTTGGTTCATTTACGCATTTTTCATTGCAAATTTCTTTAAAAGTAACCTCGTAACCTACAGGTGTCGCTAATGTTTGGGATGTCTATAAAGAGCAACTCAAGATCTATAAGAAGGAGCTTAGAAAGGCGCAAAGACGCTCTTGGTATACCTTCTGTGGCGAAGTGGAAAAGGTCTCCGACGCCGCAAGGCTGAGGAAAATATTATCAGCTTCACCCTGTACAGTGGGTTACATGCAGGATGAGGCAAATAATTGGACCAAAAACAGCTAGCAGTCGCTCAATGTACTGCTCGACACACATTTCCCGGGGAACTCTCTAACAGAACCAGAGCAGGACCAACTAGAGTGCGAGTGGACTGCGAGCGTAGCTAGCTTGTTGATTGAGAGATCCAGAATAAGCTGGGCTATTAATAGCTTTGAGCCCTTCAAGTCACCTGGACCAGACGGCATCACTCCAGCAGAAATGCAGAAAATGTTGAAGTACATTATCCCCTGGTTGGAGAAAATTTATGTAGGCTGTATCAGGCTTTCATACATCCCGAATCGATGGAGGGATACCAAAGTGGTATTCATACCAAAAGCGGGGAAGATATCACACACTAGGCCAAAAGACTTCAGACCAATTAGCCTATCATCCTTCCTATTGAAAGGTCTGGAAAGACTTTTAGATTATTTCATTAGGGAAAACCTGGATACAAAACTCCTGTCGGTGAACCAACATGCTCACAATAAGGGGAAGTGTACAGAATCAGCCCTGCACGAACTTGTGAGCACTATCGAATCGTCCCTGCATTTCAAGGAATTCACCATGGTGGCATTTCTTGACATAGAAGGGGCTTTTAACAACATTAAATTATTCAAAGTCTGCTCAACAAAAGACGCATAACAGCATGTCTTGGGTCCACAACTCTAACAAGGTTTGTAAACAGAGGGACCCCACAAGGAGGAGTACTGTCTCCACTAATTTGGAACCTAGCGGTGAATGAAATCCTGCTAGATCTAGAACGTTGTGGCTGCAAGGTCGTGGCATATGCGGACGAAAAGCGAAAAGAAGCTTCAAACAAAATGCATCAGGCTATTGGTACAAATAGAATTTTTATAAAATACCAACATTCAAAAAAAAATTTGTTTAAAAAATTATTTGAATTTTTTCTGTATGAATTTTTTCTGTCCGTCCGTCCGTTGTAATCACGCTACAGTCTACAATAATTGAGTTAGATGATTGAAATTGGGTATAAATAGTTCTTATAGCTACAGGTAACTTGGGATTGAGAATGTACACTATCGGTCAATTTTTTGATATAGCCCCCATATATAGCATCTCCCCGATTTGACTTCTAAACACCATAGGGACCACAAATGTCAACTGATCGGGCTGAAAATTGGTAACTGGAGTTGATTTATACCCGGAATCCTTCACACGAACAACGGTAGTCGTAAGCCCATGTTTTTGTATAGCCCTTATACAAAGGTACCTCTGGATTTGTCTTCGTAACGCCATAAAAACTTAAAATTTCAACGAATTGGGCTGAAATTTGGTATAATGCGATCCATGGTGGAGGATATTATATACGATTTGACATTACCGAACTTAATCCGTCTTTACTTGTTTTATTTAAAAATAGTCATGGAAAAAATGTCAGGTTCAAACCAATTTAAAAATTTAATTAAAAAAAAACTACTCAAGATATTTCTGTCAATCAATGACGATTAAAAATCTTTATTATTTTTTAACATTTTTAAATTTTCATCTTTAACATATTATTTTTTTATTTCGCTGAATCTTTTTAAAGATGTTCACGAAAACTACTTATATATTTGTCGCGTTCGAACCACTCCTTTATTGCCCTTATTTTCTAATCAACATTTCGCCTGGAAAAGATTAAAACACCAGTTATAATATAGGGTGATCCAAGTAGAGATACTTTTTTCAATAGCCTTTTTTTGACAGATCACGTGTGAGTCGTGCCATGCTGTCATGTTATTTTTGTTAAGTATTGTTTGGCATTTGGCAGATGGTCCAACTGTTGAGTCCAATTTTCGATGACTCGATTATGTTGATCATAAGTTGAGCGAAGTGCACGAAACACATTCTCCACAGAACGTGAATTTTCGTAATAAAGTTGAACGATTTGTAAACGTTGTTAAGGCGTAAGTCTTTCCATGATGACATGCCAAACAATACTTAACAAAAATAACATGACAGCATGACACGGCTCACACGTGATCTGTCAAAAAAAGGCTGTTGAAAAAAGTATCTCTACTAGGATCACCCCATACTATTAAAGATATATAACATCATGTAAAAGATTAATCAAAATATGTTTTATTCTGACCTTTTTATCACATCGAATGTGTACAACGGTCACGTTGTACATAAGGGGGATATATCTCTGTGTTTACTTTTTAATTTTGTGTAATGCGGCTTCATTCACACGAATGAAGTCCGAAAAATGGCGGAAAAATGCAACTCTGTGCCGTGTACAACCGTGTGAACATAAAATTTTTGTCTTGCAACGTTGGCAGAAAAGTCATTGTGAGATAATTTGCAGATTGTTAGATGTGCGAAGTTTTTGCATTTGACAACGGCGCCACTGTCACAAAAACATTTTATTGGCAAAACTGCCTATAAAGTATTTTTATTGGCAATCCTGCATAAATATTTACAAAATATGTTGTAAATATATGAAATTGGAAGGTTTTCTTGCAATCGTCTGAACAGTCAATCCATCTTTGCTTAACGATCTGTCATAATCCGTACATTTGCAGCACTTTAACAGGGTTGATAACGTTGTCCGATCTGTACTTCGATTTAGATCAAAATGTTTTTATTAATATATTTTTAAAAACGTTGTTAGGGAAATGGGGTTTTCAAGTAATTATAAAGTATTGTTAATATAATAAGCTAGCATAGATAAATGAAATCTTTCTGAAGTCGTATTAGGTGGTTATAGATTGCGACCATAGATCTAAATCTAAGCCGAAGTTTAAGATTAGTAGGCTTCGTAACGGACTTGAAAGAGTGCGTTGTATAAAATTTCATCAAGATCGAAGTAAATTGTGACCTGTACTGTGTGGACAACTTAAGAAGGACAGACCGGCGGACATGGCTGGATTGAATCTCTGAGTCGATCGGTATAAGTCGATCGATTTGAGTTACTACGGACTGGACTTTTTTTTCTTCTTTTAGTTTTTTTTTATATATTTTGTGGCTGGGGGGCCAAAGGATAGGTTGTTTTTGCACTTATTGTAATTTTTTGTAAATTTAAGATTTGTTTTGAACTCAGGTTATTTTGGAATAATGTAATATAATTAATTGGCCATATTGGCTTCTTATTACTGTAATGGATTCAATAAATAAATAAATAAATAAGTGGTATGGTGGACCTAGCAGCAATATTTTAGGGCGTTACAAACATCTGGGCCAAAACAAACTCCCACACAAAAAAGGTAAAAGCATTGAATCGCTCATAATTTTAATACCAATGTACAGAAACACTTACCCCTAACGCAACCCCTTCTGGTAACCCCCATACACTTTGACAGGTTGTTTCTAACGCATCTTCCCCATAACTGCTGTAGCAATAACCTAAATATTTTGATATTCTGTATTTTAGACAGCTTTTACAACGACTATAGACTGACTTAAATGTTTTCCTTCTTTTTGGCTCTCATACTGAGTATTTCATTCCATGTTACGTTACTCGCAAAGTCAGTGTATACCTTACTCGGTCTTAACGACTGCAATTTTCTTACTTGTTCGAAAAAAAAATGTGATATCTTTTAAATTTCATAAAGACAATCAGTTGATAAAAAAAAATTACAGTCATTTGTCTATGGGGCAAAACACTGTGAGTCATGGACAGAGGAAAGAACCCAGATCGTGTACGAGCATGTAACTCGCTAGTGTGTCTTTTTGTCAGATGTCCGTCCGTCAGTCTGACATGTCTTTATTATATGTCAATATCTCATTCACAAGGCAAAATGAAATTTTGTACGAAAAATATTTACTTGAAATAAAAACTTAACAATAGAGTAAGAGTGGCAGAGAGGGGCACCGTAACACCATTGAGAGTCGCCGAGTTTTGTGCTCAAACAAAAACTGCTGCTTATCAGGGGTTTCGCATTATTACTACATATTATGATATGATGGTACTTGTATTTATGTAGTAGTCATTTACTTTGATTTTCTATTTTATTTTTACGCTTACGTTTCGGTTTCGGTTTCGGTTTTTTTCTTTTGGAATGTCAACAAAAAATTATTCCAAAAATTTCTCTGTACCTCTACAGAAATGTATACAAATTCATGTTTATTTACTCACGTATGTGTGTCTGTATGTCAGTTAGAATAATGTGTGTACATTAAAAAGAAAACATATTTGCTCAAAGGTCTCTTATCACTCTCGCATTGTGACCGAATTCATCGATCCACACTCTTCTACCGTTTAAGGGATGAGATCTGAAGAGATACTTTCGAAGCAACACACAGTGTAAGTGTGTGTAAAGAGACAATGATCTCAAGTTTTGTTCTTGACATTAGCAATTAATCTGATTTTATCCCTCATAAATCGTTGTGATCTCTCCCTTTTCCAAAAAAAAAACACAAAACGAAAAATCTTCTTAAAATCAATCAATGTTATGCAATGTAGACTGTAGACTTATTGACTCTAGTAATTTTAATTGGGAATTAAAATGAAAAATAAATATCGTCACATGTAAAATAATTAGGCTCCATTTAAAAATTAATTGTGTCTTAGTATGCTAAGAATAGGACCATTCTTTGTACATCCCTCAATATTTTTCATGCGAATTTCGTATATGCTATACTATCAGATAAAAGGGACACTTAATTTACTGACCAGTTTTATTTCAATAGGTAAAAACATGGCCTTTGATGGGAGGAGGGGGAATTCGGCTTAATCGAAATATATCCTAACATCGTAACTATTTAAGAGACAGAGTTAGTAATAACAATTAATTTAAGAAAAACAAGTACGAGGGTGGCCCCGAAATTAGCCGACCTAACAAAGAAAACCCAACAAATTTGGGAAAATGTTTCGTTATTTCTCAACATAATCGCCTTTAGCTCGATACGCTCTTTCCAGCGATTTTTAAGAGCTTCGATACCCTGTTTATAGAACGAACTGTCTAGCATCTGAAAACAGCCATTAACCGCAACCTCCACCTCTTCATTGCTGGCAAGTCTTTTTCCGCCATACTATTTATTTTTTTTGTTTGGAAACAAACAACAAGTTATAGCGTTAAGTTTGGCCATTCCGAAATTTATATACACTCAACCATGGATCGCATACGAATGGTTCCGGGTACAAATAAACTCATACAAAATATTAGCCCAATACGTTGAAATTTGAGGTGTTTGTGGCATTACAAAGTCAAATCTACAGGGACCTTTGTATGGGGGCTTTATCAGAACATGGACCTACGACTACCGTTGTTCGTGTGAAGAATTCCGGTTATAAATAAACCACAGTTACCAATTTTCAGTCTCTATGACGTTATGAAGTCAAATCGGGGAGATGCTACATGTATATTGGGGATATATATACAAATAGACCGATAGCTATAAGCCTGAAACTATAAGAAGTATCTATACCAAATTTCATTCATCTAGCTCAATTATTATTGTAGACTGTAGCGTGATTACAACAGACAAACGGACAAACGGTAAAATATATCAATAGTTAGTTAGAGGTGTTAGAAACGGAGTGACAAAATTAATATACCCCATCTTATGAGAGAGGATATAAAAAAATGATTTATTCCCTTATGAAAATTTAGGTAATTTTTTTAAAAATCCTTTATCTCTGGACTTTCATGAATTTGTTTTTATACCCTACACCACACTGTGGTACAGGGTATTATGACTTTGTGCATTTGTTTGTAACACCCAAAAGGTGAAGAAATAGACCCATCGTTTATTATACCGATAGACTTAGAATCACTTTCTGAGTTGATTTAGCTATGTCCGTCTGTGCATGTATTCTTGTAATCAAAGTACAGGTCGCAATTATGTTCCGATCTCGACGAAACTTTACACATATCTTTTTTTTGGCCCAAGGACGATCCCTATTTAATTTGGTTAAAATCGATTCAGATTTGGATATAGCCCCCATATATATGTTAGCCCCGATTTGACATGTAAGCGCTGTAAAAACTTTATTTTATATCCGATCAGTATGAAATTCAGCAGCAAGAGGTCCCTTATTATATGAATGAACACTGTTAAATTTGAAAGAAATCGGTTCCGGTTTAGATATAGCCCCCATATATACGTTACCCCCGATTTCACATGTAAGCGCCTTAAAAAATTTATTTTATAACCGATCAGTGTGAAATTCAGCAGAAAGAGGTTTCTTATTACATGAAGGAATACTGCCAAATTCGGAGAAAATCGGTTCAGATTTGGATATAGCCCCCATATATATGTAACCCCCGATTTGACATGTAAGCGCTGTAGAATCTGTATTTTATATCCGATCAGCGCGAAATTAGGCAAAAAGAGTTTTCTTATTACATGAACGAATACTGCCAACTTCGGAGAAAATCGGTTCAGATTTAGATATAGCCCCCATATATTTTAGTTACCCCCGATTTGACATGTAAGTGCTGTAAAAACTATATTTTATATCCGATCAGTATGAAGTTTGGCTAAAAGAGGTTTCCTATTATATGAATAAACAATTTTAAATTTGGAGGATATCGGTTCAGATTTAGATATATCCCCCATATATATGTTACCCCCGATTTGACATGTAAGCGCTGTAAAAATGTTATTTTATATCCGATCAGTGCGAAATTCGGCAGAAAGAGGTTTCTTATTACTCGAAGGAATACTGCCAAATTCGGAGAAAATCGATTCAGATTTAGATATAGTAAGCGCTGTAGAGCCTGTCTTTTTACATGAATGAGTATTCAGGGAAAATCGGTCCAGATTTATATATAACCTCCATATATATGTTCCTCCTGATTTAGTCTCAACGCGCTATAGAAGTTGTACTTTACTTCCGATCATTAATATTTTCCGGAAAGATGTTTCTCAATTTAGGAACGAATATTGCTTAATTTAGCGATTATCGGCTCAGAATTAGATAATATGTTCCTGCCTACTTACCAATTATTCCAAATTATTATCGCAATGACCTTTATCGCATTGTTAGGGAGGTGTTGGGTATTATATAGTCGGCCCCGCCCGACTTTCTGTCTTTCCTTACTGGTTTTTTTAACGGCTAACTAACTGATCGTGTACTTAAAAATATTATACGATTTGTATACCCTCCACCATAGGATGGTGATGGTATATTCATTTTGTCACTGCATTTGTAACACCTCGAAATATTGATCGGATACCCTATAAAGTAAAGGGTTTTCCAACAAGAGGTGTTATTTTGGTGTTCAAAGAAAAATGTCGGATGATCGGATGTTTATTTCATAATAAAGAGGAAGGTATTCCGTTAATAATGAAAAACAACATCAGCCAAATGGCCACCACGACCACGCTTACAGGACCATATCCTTTCTTGGCTGCCCTATGTCCTCGATAGCCTCACGAATCTTTGAAGTCTTGAATCGACGCTGGGCTGTTGGCGTTGACCTTATCTTTCACGTGGCCCCAAAGGAAGAAGTCGCAAGGTGTTAAATCACAAGATCTCGGTGGCCAATTGTGATCACCTCTTCGAGAGATAACACGGTCCGGAAACTTTTCCCGTAACAGAGCAATGGTTTCGTTGCTTGTGTGGCACGTAGCACCGTCTTTTTGAAAGTAAACGTTGTCCAGATCAATTCCATCCAACTGCGACCATAAAAAATCGTTAATCACCTCTCGATAGCTCAATCCATTCACCGTAACTGTTGATCCAACCTCATTTTCGAACAAGTAAGGCTCAATGACCCCGCCGGACCATAAACCGCACAAAACAGTCACACGTTGCTTGTTGACGTAGCCACCGAGGTGGAAATGGGCCTCATCAGTCAATGCGATGTTGAATCGTGTATCGTTCCATTTTTAGTAATGGCGTAGTTTCTACTTGTACTTGTCAAATGTCAAAGAATAAAAGCTTCAAAAGTGACAGCTACCGAAATACCGGGTGATTCAAAATAAAACCTCTTTTTGGAAAACCCTGTATACATATATATTACTAAAGTATATACATTACTAAAGTAGATATATTACTAAGGAAAACAAAATTTCAATCTTTTTTATTTTTTTTGTATTGACATTAATGATTGTTGCCTGTTCTTGTGAATACCAATGAACCAGAAATTTAAATTTTTCCCAAAAAAAAAAATTGTGTATGGCTAAATTCATTTTTAAAAAACATTTTAATTTTTAAAAAACAATATACTGATTCTTATTCTGCACATTTAAAAGTACAACTCTGAAATATTTCACCAAATCGGAGAAAATAGCCAAAAGTTGTGTGATCACTTAAAATGGATTTACGCAGAAATCGAAAACATTCAAATTTATCTTTTTGACGGACATGGATAGCTGAATCGTCCTAGAATGACGGTTAAGAATAGACAGGGTGTTTTTTAAGACGTGTGGTTTTCAAGAAGCAATAAAACGCATATAGTTTTATGTTATGGCCAAGAATTTAGCTTTATTATAGCTTTGACTTCCGGCAAGTGGCCGCCGCGTCTGTCTCGATTAAACTCCAGCCGATAGGCCCGATTTTGAACCACTTTTTGCAGCATTTGGGGCTGTATGTCAGCAATAACGCGCCGAATATTCTCTTCCAAGGTGTCAATCGTGTCCGGGTTATCTGCGTAGACCAGGTAACCATAAACTTTTTTGAGAAAGGAGGACTTTTGCGTCAGAAAAGGAGGACATTTGTGACATTTACCTAAAGAGTTTTGGACTTTCGGAGGACATTTAAAAAATACAGTAATTGGAGAGGGTGAGCATTTTACTATGTTCATAAATTAAATTTTAAAAGGTCTATATCTAAATCTGAACAGATTTTATTCAAATTGTTTCTGTTTAATTTGAAAGTGATTGGATACAAGAAGCAGCTTCTGTTTCTTCTTCCGCTAAAAACCCAATTCGAAAAGAAAATATACATATACGGGGTCTATATCTTAATCTGATCGGTATTCTTTAAAGTGGGTCTAGCTCCAGTTTTTTTAGGTGTTACAAACATCAGTCTCGAAACAGGCTTATAATAAACAAGGGAAAGCGGCGTTAAGTTCGGCCATGCCAATCTAATATCATGTCAATTGTTTTGGGTGCAAATAAATGCATATTACCAAAGTTCAGCCAAATTCGTTGAAATTGGTGGTTTATGTAGCGTTAAAAAGTCAAATCTAGAGGGACCTTTGTAAGGGGGCTATATCAAAACATGGACCAGTGACTACCGTTGTTCGCGTGATAGGTTCCGGATAAACCCTATTTAAAAATTTATTTTTAGCCCGATCAGTTGAAATTTGTGTTAAAAAGTCAAATCAGGGATATTCTACATATATATATATTTCAATAACATTTTACCGGCAGCTATAAGAAGTATCTGTACAAAATTTCAGTCATCTAGCTAATGACCCAAACAGCCTATATGGTGGAGGGTATACAAATTGACAAATACTCTAACTTTGTACAAAAAGTAGTTGCGAATGTAATTCATATGTAGGTTTACTGCTTGTGAAAAAGTTGAATTTGTAACAAAAGGAGGACAAATGCAACATTTTTGAAATAGGAGGGAGGACGGGAGGACACTGGTTAAAAAGCAGGACATGTCCTCCGAAAGGTAGACGTATGGTAACCCTGGCGTAGACGATGTCACCACTTCTGCATTTTTTGCTTCAAATAAATACAACACCAAAAAAATGCAGAAGTGGTGACAAATAAGGACTTCTCCGGCGCGACAAGCCCTTGTTTAATTTATTGGTGAAGATCCAAATTAGAACAACTTCTGGATCATAAGTTATGGATTTTTACATCTTCTTTTCGCTCTTTTTTTACCCAGCCAAAGTATGGTGTCGAAGAAAACAATGCCTATTTGAAGAAAATATATGGATAAATGTAGAAATTATAGCACTTTTGGTAGAAACATTCAACATGATCCGGTTTTTATACCTCCACTATTGCGAACCAGAGTACATATCAGATGATGCGGCCCAAAAGTGTAACACATCAATGGAGTGACCTAAGAGACCACAAGAATTTGGCGGCAATCCGTTTTGGACCATTTTAAGTCATTTGGGCAATGTCCGTCAACCTGTCCATCTGTCTGATGGACAATTCGACTTCAAATTTGGTATGTGTCAAAATTTTTTCCTATCTCAGGTTAAAGTCAAAATTGGACTATGTTGGTCCACTACTTCGAGTACCTCCCCCACGAAGGTTCAAAATGTAGTGAAATATTTATTATCTCATAACATCTATACTACGGGGTTTTCCAATAAGAGTGTTATGATTTCTTTGAAAAAAACACACACTTATTGTTATGGAAGTTCAATAGTTTTTTATTTAATATGAAGTACAATCGATACAATTAAGTTGTAAATAAAACGTCATTCAAATGGCTTGCACTACTTCTTCTGAAGGAACGAATTCGATGAGCCCAATATTCGAGCACTTTTTCCACTAAATCGAGTCGTATGTCATGAATATTGACTTGTAAAGTCTGGTTTATTTCGAAAGACCAATGACATCAATAACCCCACAAGAAATAGTCTAATGGTGTTAAATCACAACTTCTTGGTGGCCATTCAATATCACAATTTCTTGAAATAATCGGATCTCCAAACTTTTCTCGCAACAATTCAATAGTTTCATTTGCTGTGTGGTACGTAGCCACAATCGGTCAATGGCAATCAAGATAGCCCTTAACGAGAGCTAAAATATTGCTCATGGGTGTCAAGGTCGTAGGTCGACTGGAAAGTGTTTTTTTTTGATTTAAAAAAAAATGGAGTTAGCATCATTTTCAAATGTGAACGGAAAGTTTATTTTTGCTCTAGCTTTTAACGAGAGGTAATATATTGTCCATGGGTGTCAAGGTAGTAGGTCTACAGGAAAGTGTTTTTTTTGGATTTAAAAAAAATGGACTTAGCTCACGAAAAGTTGCAATTGGAGAACGATTATTTTAATATAAAACTAAATAATTTGTAAACGTTGTTCTTGCGTTTATCTCTCCATGATGAAACTTTAAACGCTACTGAATAGAATGAAAGACAAATGACAGATCATGGCATATTACAAATGGCCGAAACGTCACTTCAAAATCATATCATCGCTATTGGAAAACCCGTTATATGCTCCATATACATATGTATGTGTATGTTCCTTTCGATTTGCCATCAATCGGTACAGAAGCTGTATTTTACACTCGATCTCTATGAAAATTAGAACAGGGAAGTCAATGGACTCACGAATAGATGCAACATACTTATAGATCCTACATTTGAGAGAAATCGCTTCAGGTTTGTATATAATCCCGTAGGTATGTTCCTCCCGATTTGGCACCTAATTGCTATAGAATGTGAAAATCAACAGCGGGGAGTCGCTTGAACCATAACTTAACACTACTAAATTTAATAAAAATCGTTTAAGATTTTATTTTTAAAGACTTTGGTTACGGTTTGTGGCTCTATCTCACGACTGGCTTTCTCGATATTTACCGTAATAGTCCCAATCATTAATGATTTGTTCGGAATTCCATACAAATTTCAAAAAAAACGTTGATGATCTCTCCTGAAAAACTACATCTTTGGACTTAGCATACAAACATTGGAAACGAGGTATCGATATTCTGATTGTGTCAAGGCTTGATCCAGACTTTTAGCCTTAGCTTGAATATTTTAGTAAAGCTTAAATATGAAAAAAACATTTCCATTTTTAAATCTTTGCATTCTTTAGCAATATACTCGTAGACGGAAAATGATGTTGAGCTGGACAATATTCTTAGTTTTAAATTTAGGAAAAATATTTAATCGAAATGTTAATGTTTCAAAATTTAAATTACACACAGAATAATTGCCAACCGAATTTTGGTAGTTCTGTCAACTATCATGCGATTCCATCAGGACAACCAATATTTTGGTTGTGGTATACTTCTGCTTCCATGTTGGCAACAATCATATTTGGTTGCGCCAACTACGAAAATGGTGGCTTAAATTATCTGTTGTAGTTGCCACAACCAACTGTTTTAAAAAATTGGTTGTTCTGACAATTTGTCAGTCATACACTATCGACAATTAATTAAAAAGAGTTTTCATTATTTTTATATTATATATTGAACAAAAAACAAAACAATTCATAACTAAATTAAAAATCCCATATTACAAATTCATCCCTATTTTGAGATGTGGAAATATTTGACACACATTTTAGTACACGAAAAAAAAACATAACTTTTATGCAAATATTGCTTAACCCTGTGCTTTCAATTTTATGATTGTTGCTTTTATTTTTTGTTTATGTATAACATTTTGCACAACATATTCTGCATTCCACGCGTTATTATCCACACGAGATTATTTTTGATTACCTACACCGTTCTTGAACAAAATGTTGAAGATTTTTTTATGTCGAGTAATTATATTTTTTGTTTGTCATGTATCAGCAAAAGAACAGCAACCAATCTTTCGGTTGTATTTCCCAAAATACATTTAAAATATATACATTTGCGAAATGATTGGGATAACCAATAAACGATTATTTCTTAATATCTTTTCTGTTGTAGTAACCAATCATTCGTTACAATAATAATCTTTGGTCTATTGATACAATTTCTGTTGCCAAGAATAAAACATTTGTTATCACAACCAAAAATCGATCATATGGTACTATAATGAAAATTTAAAATTGGTTACCACAACTAACCGAGAGTCAATGAAAAAAACAATCTTAATTCGATTGATACAACCATCGATTTAGTTGCAACCATTTTCATTTGATCGTAACCATGTTATTATTGTTGTTTCAACTATTTATATATAAATACAACCGACAGACGGTGTAGGCAATATACTTTTTGTTGATAGTACTATTTTTTTATTGTTACAATCGAATTCCAACCAATTATTTTCTTGGGTGTATAAAAATATCATTCGGATTTTCTTTAAATTTTGTAATAGAATTAAACTATTCCCGGACAATGAACTTTAGACTATATAAAATAAGGAAACATCCAGAAAAATTACGAAGACTTTTTTATTTTAAAGAAACCTTAAAACCCATTTCGCTTTTTCGCTCTGGTCTCTTTCTCATAGGTGGGCAGCGTATACTTAATATCCGAATAGGTAATAACACTCATACGCCAAAGTGGCTTTCGAAGGAGTTTTCGAGCAAACTGCCAAAGTAATTTCACTACGCAACAACTTTTTTGTTGGGGACTATTAAACCATTTGATGGTGTCCTAAATATAAAAAAACCAGTAAGGAAAGGCAGAAAGTCGGGCGGGCCGACTATATAATACCCTACACCTCCCTAACAATGCGATAAAGGTCATTGCGATAATAATTTGGAATAATTGGTAAGTAGGCAGGAACATATTATCTAATTCTGAGCCGATAATCGCTAAATTAAACAATATTCGTTCCTAAATTGAGAAACATCTTTCCGGAAAATATTAATGATCGGAAGTAAAGTACAACTTCTATAGAGACCAAATCAGGAGGAACATATATATGGAGGTTATACATAAATCTGGACCGATTTTCCCTGAATTCTCATTCATGTAAAAAGACCTCTTTCTGTAGAATTTCGTACTGATCGGATATAAAATACAGTTTCTACAGCGCTTATATGTCAAATCGGTGATAACATATATATGGGGGCTATATCTAAATCTGAACCGATTTTCTCCGAATTTAGCAGTATTCCTTCATGCAATAAGAAACCTCTTTCTGCCGAATTTCACACTGATCGGATATAAAATACAGTTTTTACAGCACTTACATGTCAAATCGGGGGTAACATATATATGGGGGCTATATCTAAATCCGAACCGATTTCCTTCAAATTTAACAGTGTTCATTCATATAATAAGAGACCTCTTGCTGCTGAATTTCATACTGATCGGATATAAAATAAAGTTTTTACAGCGCTTACATATCAAATCGGGGCTAACATATATATGGGGGCTATATCCAAATTTGAACCGATTTTAACCAAATTAAATAGGTATCGTCCTTGGGCCAAAAAAAAGATATGTGTAAAGCTTCGTCAAGATCGGGCCATAATTGCGACCTGTACTTTAATTACAAGAATACATCGACAGACAGACGGACATAGCTAAATCGACTCAGAAAGTGATTACAAGTCGATCGGTATAATAAACAATGGATCTATCTCTTCTCCTTTTGCGTGTTACAAACAAATACACAAAGTCATAATACCCTGTACCACAGTGTGGTGTAGGGTATAAAAAAGTTATTTCATTCCTAATCGGTCCAGTAGGACCAAATTCAAAATATATGTACGTAGTATGTTCAAAAAAATTTGCGAATTTTGTATTTTTTCAAAAAGTATTTATTTATTCATGAAAATCTATTTTGTCCCCTTCAAAGTAATTCCCCTCGGATATAATACACTTCTGCCAAAAGTCTTTTCCAATGCTCGAAGCACTTCACATTATCTTATCCATCATTATCTCCTCAATCGTGGCCTAGCGTCGTCCTTTCATGGGCATGTATGTAATATTCTTTATTGACCGTACTACCCTGTGGCAAGAACTCATAATGCACCATGTCACGTGCTCGGGCGTCCGGCACGCTGTTCGTCCTTCGCATCTTCTCGGCCATCTAAGAACAGTTTGTACCACCGATAAACGTTGCTTTGGTCCAAGGTAGCTTCACCATATGCCACAGTCAACATTCGGAATGCGTCAGCGCACTTTAGTTTGTTTTTCACACAAAATTTGATGCAGATTCTTTGATCCACTTTCTGAAATATGTATGTAGATAAAAATCGAAGACAAGTTAAAATACATCCAAGCACAACAGCTGTCAAAAATTAACTAAACATTCAACATGGCCGACCTTGTCAGCATAAGTAAGGGACATGAGTACCAACATAACGCTACAAAAATATCAAAAATCAAATACACGTAGCCCGCGGAAATAAAAAATTCCCGATATTTTTTGAAGATACCTCGTATATGGGGATTTGCATTTACATTTACATTTTTAAAAGAAATGTCTTCTGATCGTGATAAAACATGTACAAAGTTTAGTACCATTACATAATGGGTGTTGCAACCATAATACATGCTGTTAGTTGTAAGTCACACCTTAACGTAAAGTCAAATTGTAAGTGCAACCAATTTTTAAAAAGAAATTCTACCAACTACCATTTTCGTAGTTACTGCCATTAAATATGATTGTTGTCAACATGGAAGCAGAAGTATACCACAACCAAAATCGTGGTTGTCCTGATGGAATCGCATGATAGTAGACAGAACTGCCAAAATTCGGTTGGCAAAAAATTCGGTTGAGGCAATCAAACTATTTTCTGTGTGTATTAGTTCCAAAAGTAAGAAACTTCTATCTGCCAAATGTTGAAATGATCGAAAATAAAGTACAACTTCTGTAGCGCTTTGTTACTAAATCGGTATATATGGGGGCTATATCTAAATTTGAACCGATTTTCCCCGGATTTAGCAGTGTTCATCAATGTAATAATTCTAAAACATGCTAAGTCGACTTAGTATGTGTTTAGGGAGATTGCATTTTTAATGTCTAAATATTCCAAATTATATTCAGAAAAAAATTGGTGTATATTCGTCAGCCCAATCAAAAGTTACTCGTATTCACAAAACAGTACAGGTCATTCGATTTGCATTATAAAGGTATTTCTCACAAATTTAAAAATGCATCATACTTTGAGCGCCTCTCCTGAAAAACTACCTTATTGCAGTTGGAAATAAGGTAGGCGTATCGATATATGGGGGCTATATCTAAATATGAACCGATTTTCCTCAAATTTAGTATTGGGGTCAGAATATTTAATATCGACCTATGTAGTTTATTTTTGGCTAAAATGTTTATAAGCGGTTACAAATAGGTAAAATAAGATCTATTATCTTTTTTTTTTTGAAAAAAATGATGGGCATTTCAATTTTTGAGAAAATTAAAAAAATGAGTTTTTGTGTTTTTCGAAATTTGTAATTGCTCTCGAACGGTTGAAAAAACCTTTGTAAAAAAATTGCTCCCCCCTCGATTTTCCTCAAATTTTCACAGAATATTCGTCGCACTCTCACCAATCCAGAACAGTAAAAAGTATTAATATTTGTAATAGTTATGGACGAAATACCAAGACTAGTCTGAAAATGTTCGTCTGTTTTGGCAAAACACTGCACAGTGGTACGAATTCAAAAAGGGGAAGTAATTCGACCGTTTCTTAACCAAACAACCGATTGTGACCAAACTTGGCATGGTAGATAAAGAGGTGTTAGAGAAGTTACATTTTATATTAGGGCCCTTATGTCAGACAGGGGCGGAGGTAGAGGGCCTCAAATTTGGCCACATCGGGTGAAGAAAATGTTCAAGCACGTGAAGCTCGTGTTTCGCTTCCGATTTACAAAATGTCTTTTTGTGTGTGTTCTACTAACTGAGGTCTACCAAAAACACGTTTGTACGCCTAAGAATTATGCAGATATCTCGTATGTTTACCGGGATATCTGCAATTGAAAATTGAATTTTTAATTTTTTCCCTTACCGTGTGCTAGTATTTTGTAAATATCGGTGCTCAATATGGGGCAATACAATTTCCTATATGACGAAAACAAATTGGTTCGATATACCCAATAGTACAAATATAGGGTGATCCATTTCGAGGTTCCCTACTTTTTTAAAGAAAAAAAAACACAGAAAATTCAACACAGAAATGTTTATTATCATTTGAAAGAATATTCTTTGGCATTTATTTTTTGAAGATTATGTCTATCAAATGTTGGCTGCGGCTACGTCTCAGATGGTCCATCCGTTGAAATCAATTTTCGATGACTCGTTCTAGCATTTCGACTGGTAACTGGCGAATGACATGCGTAAACGTTGTTCAGGCGTAAGTCTTTCCATGATGAAATGCCAAACAATACTTAACAAAAATAACATGACAGCATGACACGACTCACACGCGATCTGTCAAAAAAGGCTATTGAAAAAAGTATCTCCACTTGGATCACCCTATAGTTATGACCTCTTTAAAATACAGTAAACTGTGCAAAAATCGGTTCAGCCCTTCGAGAGCAATTACAAATTTCGTAAAACACAAGAACTCATTTTATTAATTTTTTACAAAAATTAAAAAGCTAACAACATTTTTTCAAAAAAAATTTTAAAAAAATTATAGCGAGATCTTATTTTGCCTATTTGTAACTGCTTGTAAACATTTTAGCCAAAAATAAACTACATAGGTCGATATTAAACATTCTGACCCATATCGATTAAATTTAAATCTGAAGCGATTAAATTTCATAAAAATCTGATTTAAACTAAGTCGAATACTCTTATACCGCGTAAATGCTAAATCGTGATGTACATATACTCGTACATATATGGGGCCTATATCTAAATCTGAACCGATTTTAAACAATTTCAATAGCATTCGTCACTAATGCAAGGAAACGCACTGCACCAATTCCATCTAGATCGGAGTGAAAGTGCGAAGTTAAATTGAATCAAATTGAATAAGCTAATGATTCTGAGTCGATCGGTGTACTTTAAGGTATTTTTACGCGTTACATATACACAATCGGAGCTCATGGATTATATAAAATATAGTACATGTAGAACTCAGAAGATGAGTAATGCACGTTCTGACGTGTTATTCATTTGAAAACAACTGCGATATCGACTCCTCCTCCTATCTCTCATATTGTATTATTCAATATACCATAGAATTTATTATTTTATGCAATTGACGCAGATAAATTCTGTAGAATGAATGTCAAACCCTTGGTTTTTGCCGGTTTTATTCCTCGAATTAGAGACCCAGATTAGACCCCGTCAAATTCAATCCAACAATATTGTAAGGGGAGGAGGGTGCCTGCGAAATTGTTTTCCCGTTTTTGTTGTTTATTATTGACGGCTTTTGTTTTGTTTACTTAGTTATTGGTGCTTTACGAGTCGAGACATTCATTTGTTGTTTTTATTTTTTTTGGCGTTGTTTTGTTTTGCATTTCTATTTGACTCGAGTTTGTTGTTATCAATTAAGGTTCGACGGTGTTGCGGTCGAGGTGTAGCGGATGGATGGGGAGAGGCGAGGGAGAGAAATGCGACGCTGAGGCACATCTGTTGCCACCTATTGACGTTATTTAAAATATGTCGTCATTTGTTATTGTTACTTTGCTTTGACTAGTATTTCGACTTTTGTCATGAATATTAAAAAAAAAG
Source organism: Eudasyphora cyanicolor (assembly GCA_963930755.1). Lineage (NCBI taxonomy): Eukaryota > Metazoa > Arthropoda > Insecta > Diptera > Muscidae > Eudasyphora > Eudasyphora cyanicolor. Next base: position 150,176,794 of record OZ005736.1, read on the forward strand.
AAAAAAAGCACAGCAGACACAAGGCAAAAACAAGCCTCGGTACGACGAGTATTTCATAGATACAAAAATATTTATTTTTGCAGGTCTTTTCTCTACTGCGTTGGAGCAGAGCATTACCTACTTCGTTTTGGTTTGGCACTATATTCACTGTAGCCAACTTTTGCATGGTGATAAAATGCTAGACTACTGAATTTTGTAAACCAATAACTAAGTTCACTAGAATAAACAAGTAAAAGTGTTAATTTCGGCCATGCCGAATCTTATATACCCTCCACCATGGATAGCATGTGACCACACAAAATAACTCAAACCTAGAGAACTCAACTCAAACCGAACAAGTAAAAGCGTTAAGTTCGGCCATGCCGAATCTTATATACCCTCCACCATGGATAGCATGAAAACTCAAACCCACAAAATAACTCAAACCTAAAGAAATTAACACCGAAAACACACAAAAAAATATAGTAGATGAGAACAGTAGGAAACATATAGTAGATGAGAACAGTAGGAATAACAACAAGTTAGATGATATATATGGGAGCTATATCTAAATATGGACCGATATCGCGCATTTGCAATCCCAAACAACCTGCAACTATAAGAAGTATTTGTACCAAATTTGATCAACCTAGCTTTATTATTGCGGACTGTAGCGTGATTACCACAGACGGACGGACGGACAGACGGACATGGCTTAATCGTCTTAGAATTTTACGACGATTAAGGATATATATACTTTATGGGGTCTCAGATCAATATTTAGAGGTGTTACAAACGGAGTGACAAAATGAATATACCCCCCATCCTATGGTGGAGGGTATAAAAATAAAATATTTAAAGCCTGCGCTTCTGTACGGAAATTGAGATGGATTGGACATACCCTACGGGAACGACATCACAAAAGCCGCCATTGAGTGGAAACCCCCGGGAAGCCGAAGAAGTGGAAGACCAGCTCATACCTGGAGAAGACAAATAGAGAAGGAAGCTGCAGAATACAGAATGACTTGGTGTCAACTGAAGTCATTAGCAACTGATAAATGTACATGGAAATAATTTGTTATGGCCCTATGAATTGTTAGAATGGAGGTATTGATATTTGTCACTAACAAGATTGAACATCTTTGACAACCAAAATCCAATATAGGTTAGCGAGGCAGCTCGCATGGACCAATTAGGTCGTTGTGTTACCACGGACTCAGATGTCCTTCATCGAAACCAATATATTTGATACACGTCGTTTAACCAATGCGGGACGGTAGCAAAGCAGGTGCCCAATGCTCTCCCATTCTTCCTCATCTCCACAGCTTTGCATAAGTCATTGGAGTCAATGCCTAACCTTCCGGCGTGTTCGCCAATCAGGCAGTGCCCGTCAAAGCTGACAGTAACGTAGACAGTTTTTGCCTCTCTAGTGCGAGGAGATATTTTGACCTTCTCAGATCATAACTTGGCCAGACTTGTCTAGCTACCCTATAGGTGCCGATTCTGTCTGTCCATCTTTCATTGGAATGTCTGACTGCCTCTTGCCTAATCCAAAGCTCAAAATATGGACCGATATGCCTCATTTTCACTAGGTACGATTGAATGTAACACAAAGTATAGGGTGGTTAAATTGTAAGGGGTGGTTAAATTGTATAGGGTGGTTAAATTGTAATAAAAAGAAATGACAATAATTTCCTAAATAATTTGTGTTTTATTCAAAATCAACATCGGCCCTTAAAATTTAACCACTCTTTACAATTATTATATGATCGGTCTAGAACGTAAATATGTCTTATCGAAAGGGACTTTTATATGGGAGCTACACTCAGTTATGCACCGATATTCCCAATTTTAAATAGAGATCGTCCCTAGGTTAAGAAATGCCTCTGTACCCATTTTAATTAAGATTGCTTCATATTTCCGACTTGTGGTGTCCAATATAAAAAGAAGAGAATCTTAGTGTATTCAGTTCGAAAGAAGACTAACACTACGACGTAGTGATAGTGTTCGAAGAACCGTAGTGGTAGTAGTGGTAGCGATCGCGAACAAACTGTTCGTATAACCTACGGTTTTTTTCCGAACACTGCCAGGTACCCATATGAGATACAGGGTGGCTGATATGTATTGCAACCAACTTCAGGTTGCTATCATTTCTAAACCGCTAGTCTGATAGCTGGCAGATTTATTTCAGTGACAGTTCATTTATTGGTTACAAGCTTACAAAAGCATTTTGATCTTCAGATTCAGAAAAAAAGTTATTCGTGATGGAATTCAAGCGTGATAGTTGGTATTTGGGTGGAAAAACACAAGTGGCTATCGTTAGAGCCCTCCATCATTTAAATGTGAATAAATTTTTTGTTTCTCGTACCATTGCTCGTTACCGTGATACTGGCAGTGTTGCATCGCGTCCAAAAAGTGGACGAAAAAAAACGGTAACAACACCAGAAATGATCCGAAAAGTGAAGGCCAGATTTGATCGAAATCCACGCCGCAGTGGTAGAAAAATTGCTCGTGAGCTGAACATATCGCGAGAACGGATACAACACATATTAAAAAATGAGCTTGGACTAAAGCCATTAAAGGAGTTGCTTCACTTGCACGAAAGTGGCCAGTTACCGAATTTGGTTTTCTCCGATGAGAAGCCATTCCAAATTGAGCAGTTTCTGAACAAACAAAATTATCGGGTTTACTTGCCAAAGAGGTCAGCTGAAAATTTACACCTTCGATTGGCCACCAGAACTCAAGCGCCGCCGATGGTAATGGTGTGGGCCTCCATAACGGCCGATGGTCGCTCACCGCTCGTATTCATCGACCATAGGGTCAAAATAAATGCCGAATATTATCGGGACAATGTCCTAAAGACAGTATTGAAGCCCTGGGCAGACAAACATTTCGGCCGCAGACCATGGACATTCCAACAGGACTCAGCACCATCGCACTCAGCACGCGTCAACCAAGAATGGCTTAAAAATGGAGGTTCCTAGCTTCATTTCTACCGCACAATGGCCACCAAGATCTCCGGATCTCAATCCGTTGGACTTTTGCGCCTGGGGCATTTTAGAGAGTAAGGTTCGCACTAAAAAATACCAAAGTGTTGATCATCTCAAGACGGCGCTTCTCCGGGAATGGGCCAAAATACCGCAGAGCCACTTTCGTGCAGCGTGTGATGGCTTTGTCGGCCGTTTGAAGGCCATAATTCGTGCCAAAGGTGGCCAATTCGAACAAATCTAAACTGTTTCTAAAATTTTATGTTATTTCCGAGATTTTTTGCTTTTGAACAATAATATTTAAAAAAAAATTTAGCGCTTTACTTTGTTGCATTACATATCAGCCACCCTGTATATGTATGTTAAAGTGCTGAGCCATCTCGTTAAGAGATCAGCGGATGTCGAGTGTTTTTGGTGAACTTAGTGATGTGCCTCCAGAGAATTGATGGCAGCCAGGCTGTGCGAGTATATGAGAACGCCAGTGTTGGTCACTACGTTGCGACTCAGCCACTTGGCGACTTGGTCTATTGCCATTATTTCAGCTTGATAGACACTACAGGTATCTGGTTGTCTGTGCTCTATATCCAGACTAAGTTCTTTACAGTCTATTCCGAAGCCAGCCTTATCATCAAGCTTTGAACCATCGGTTGATGGTGGAGATGGTTTGTACCACCTGGCATTCTCCCAACTCATTCCTCTCTGGCTGGTATTTTTGTGGTGAAGTTCCTCTCGAAGGTTTATACAGTTAGTATACAGTCCACTCGGTCGGTTTCCATATCACTACACCTCCGCATTGATAGACAGATTAATCTTAATGCCTCTCTGTTGGCAAATTTTCGGCCAGTAGATGCATTAGGTTTCATAGAGACTCACTCGCTGCAGTCGTTAAAGCTCTGCATATGCTTAGGAAGGCAGTTCTCTAAAACTTTGATAAAACTTATTTACAAAATTTTTTGTCGATCGGCTGTGAATAACATTTTCTGGTGTTATATTGCGTCAAAACACGAACAAAGTAATAAAAAATAATTTTATGGCAATTTTTTTAATTCCGATTTTCTAGATAGTTGACTTTAGTATTTGTCATTTTTTTTAGTATAAGCTCGATAAAGGGCTAACCTTTAAATTAAAGAAAATTATGAGGGCAACAGATGTTTAGAAGTTTTTTTTTTTGATGGCAATAAATAACCATAAATAATCGTAAAAAAAAAGTTTTTCCAATTTTTTAAGTCTAGCATCCATTTGAAAAAATCTATGGGTAAATGTAGAAATTATAGCCTTCTTGGTACAAGTAAGAGAATTTCGACACAATATTGTACAGTTGCTGCGGCCCAAAAGTGTAAAACATCGAAGGAGTGCCCTAAGAGACAAAAGAAATAGTTGGCGGAAATCAGGTTTTGCCTTTTTGAAGTCTTTTGAGTAATATCCGTCAGTCCGCAAACGATAGCTTTCGATAGGAGTAATAGATCGACTTAAAATTGGGTATGTGTTAATATTTTATTTATACCCTTTACCATAGCAAGGAGGTTTATTCATTTTGTGACTCCGTTTGTAACACCTCTAAATATTGATCTGAGACCTCATAAAGGATATATATTCTTAAAATTCTAAGAGGATTTAGCCATGTCCGTCTGTTGTAATCACGCTACCATCTATAATACTCGAGCTAGGTGACTGAAATTTGGTATATATACTTCTTATATCTGTAGGTATGTTGGGATTATGGGCAATATCGGTCCATTTTTGGATATAGCCCCTATATATATAGACCACAAATGTCAACTGATCGTTTTGAAAATTGGTAACGGGGGTTTATTAATACACGGAAACCTTCACACGAACAATGGTAGCTATAGGTCCATATTTTGATATACCCCCCATACAAAAGTCCCTCTCGATTTTACCTCTTAACGCAACAAAAAACACAAATTTCCACGAATCGGGCTGAAGTTTGGTAATATGACTTCATTTGGCCCGAAACCATTCACATGCTATCCATGGAGGAAGGTATATACACGGGGCAAAATTGGCCTTTTTTGATATGTTTGAATCGAAAGAAAATATATTTGGAACACAAATTTTTAAATAATAAATATTTCTGAGCAACTAAATTTTATTTGAAAACCACTAAAATATATTTGGAACTCGTATATTAATATGTTACAACATATAATATTTGCAAACTAAATTTCTCAAATAAAATATGTATTTGAATACAAATAAAATTATTGTTTAGAAATTGCTTCAAATATATTTTATTTAAAAAAGATTTTCGAAACTTTTGTTGAATTTTTCGAATTTCAGTTTTAATTTTATTTTTTTTGGTTTCGAATAGAACCTCCCGGTTATGATACCAAATGCAGCATTAACTTATGTTTTAAATCAATCATTCAAAATTTCTGAGTATTCCAAGCCATCATTAGTTGTCAATCCTCCAAGTATATATTTCGATCCAAGATTATATGATTTCAATTATTATTATTTATTATATTTTCGACATGAAAAATATCTAAAAAATTAACTTTGAATTACTGAAAAATTTAAGACAATTTAGGTATTTTCTGAATACTTAAATGCAAATAAATAGTTGAAAAAATAGTCCAAAATAAACACATATTGGGATATAAACAAAGATTATATAATTTTTGTGTGTACCAAATATTATATGTTTATAGTGTACTCTAAAGATATATATGTTTCAAGCCGAATATGTTTGTGGCAATATACTACAGAAGCGATTTTAGGTTTTCTATATTTGCTGAAATGTGACTTGCCAGCCTTTTGTGGCCCAAAAAAGTACCCGTTCTTTCCCTCTAAAATTTTGTTTTTTGAGATCGATTCTGTTGTCAATATGCCACAGATATCTAGCACTTGAAATTTTGTGCTTTTATAACGGGTTATTCATCGTGAGGCTTGATTTTCCAGATGCTTCTTTATACAGATCACGATTGACTCATATCAAATGTTTTGTCATTTTTGTTCAGTATCGTTTGGCAAGTCATCATGGAAAGACTCACACCGCAACACCATCTCCAAATTGTTCAGCTGAACCTATCCGGTGTTTTATCCTGAGATTTTGTTCAGTGATGAAGCACATTTCCGGCTCAATGGATACATTAATAAACACCCCTTTTAGTACCTCCCCTTACAAATGGGCCATTTTACACAAAAAGTTAACGGCTTATAACTTTTATTCCTTCAAATACATGAACTTTTGTGCAGTGTAACGCTTCTATAGTTCTTTCAGTCCGTTAAAAAATGGCATTATTCCCACGCCCCTTTTGGTACCACCCACACGGAGAGACCATTTTTTACAAACAGTTAACTGCTAATAACTATAATATCAGTACACATAAATACTTGAAATTTTGTACATTGTAATGATTTTATAGGACCTAATTTAGTACACCTTTGGTGCCCGCCACACAGTGCACATAAACACTTACAATTCGGTATAGTGCAATGTCTGCGAAGTATCTACTATTAAGCACAAAATAGGGGTATTCGCCAAGTCACTTGTGATACATAGCATCCGTGGAAATTGACAGATTCATTCGAACACAAATTTCACACAACTTCTGCAGCAACAGAGAACGAAGCCGAGGTAAAATTGTCGGCGGCGGCGGCGGCTTGTGTAGTCGATTGTTCTGAATTACTCAAACTTTTGCCTTTTAATGTTCATTCTCGTACTTTGAGACGTAATAATTTGTTTTATGTGCCGTTCCACAGAACGAGTTATTCTTACCATGAACCTATCTCGAGGGCTTTAAATGAGTTTAATTGCATAAATTGTGTGGATTTGCATAAATTGTGTGGATTTGCTGCAGCAGCAATATGTTTTCATATATTGTAATTTAGACAACATATGCAATGACTGACAAAGAATGAACAATTTGTTTTCGACGTTTTGGCATCTCCCAGCCGGTGTAGCATATTACATTACTCACACTGTGAGGGTATGTATCTATACTTTAAGTTTAGGTTAGGGTTGCGGCCGTATTTTTGTTTTATACAAGCTCACATAGACCAGTTTAGGTCCCTAGTGTTACCACGGGCTGAAATGCCCCTCATCGAAACCAACCTGTTTGATATACCAATTTATCGATAGTACGAATATCGGTACTGGAAAGATCTGTTAGGCTGCCTAGAAAGGCCGACGCAGTATGTCCTGTCGTCGTTTACTCAGAGCGGGGCAGTCGCATAGCAAGTGCTCAATGATCTCCACTTCTTCCTCATCTCCACAGCTTCTGCAGAAGTCATTAGAGTCAATACCCAATCTTTTGTTCGCCGATCAAGCAGTGTCCCATCAGAACTTATACTAACGTAGACAATCTTTGCCTCTCTAGTGTGAGGAGATATTTTGATCTTCTCAGGTCATACCTTGGCCAGATTTGTCTAGCTACCCTGCAGGTGCCGATTTCTGTCCATCTTTCGTTGGACTGCCTGATTTCCTCTTGCCTAAGACAAAGCTTACACGTGGATAGTGGCGCACCAATATATGCAAATTCTTCGAGAATTTGTAATGTCGTCCCTTTCCTAGCAAGTTCATCGGCTTTGCAGTTCCCCGGGATATCCCTATGCCCAGGCACCCATATGAGGTATATATTATACTGCTCAGCCATCTCGTTAAGATATCTGCGGCAGTCGAGGGCTGTTTGTGAATTTAGGGATGTTGTCCCCTGAGAATTGATGGCCGCCTCGCTGTCCGAGTAAATGACAACGCCAGTGTTGGTTATGTTGCTATGTTGCGACTCAGCCACTTGGCTACTTCCAATATTGCCATTATTTCGGCTTGATAGACACTGCAGGTATCTGGTAGTCTGTTAGTCCGTTTACTCCACTGACTTTAGTCGGTTTACCCGACTGAAATTTTCTTACTTGTTAAATATAGGGGAACTGAACATTTTGGAACTGAACATTTTACAGGAAGAGAGTTTTAATAATAAATATTTTACTCGTACTACATAGTAGAAATATTCTACTTGTAAAAATTGCAATAAAGGAAATTTAGTAATCATTTGTCATTTATTTTGGGCCAAAAACGAATTGTTGATCCTTTTTACGTGTACTATATATTTAATGTATTTAAGTAGGCCTTTTGGTTGGCTGCAATATATATAGGCGACATTCGTAGTTTTGAAAGAGACAAAATGGAACGAAGTACTACTATGGGTATGAGAGTACGAGTATTATAAATGTTTATTTGTTGCTACGTTGTAATTGCCATCGTCATCACATCAGAGCGCGCTGGCTCGCTCGCGCTCTCTATTGTGGTGGCAATGTTTGGATTTGTTTTCGTTATTGTTATTGGTGTTGTTACTGTTCGTTGATGGCTGTGTTGTCCCCAGTCTCGTTTTTCCATTGTTTACCGCCTGCGGCTCTTTGGCAAAATGTGGCTCACTACAAACGATGACGATGACTATGATGACGACGACGGCGACGCTAGCTGTGTAGTCATAGCTCGCACAGAATGGACAGACAACGATCAACCAGACGGACAGACATACGAATGGATGGGTGGACGGACAGAGACACACATAAACTCAGTTTGGCTGCTTTTTTATAGTTTTTAAATTACAACACATTATGAAATTGCATTTTCTGTTGCTATTCAGTGATAAGACTAGGCGAAGAATTCTCTCCGGCTGTGACTGCACACAACGACGACGATTAACGACATTCGCTGCCGCAGCGCATGTTAACGTCGTTGTGGTCGTCGCAGTCGCTACAATGACTATAAAAATGCATTTTTAACTTCAGTACATATACATAGAGTAGAAGTGAAGTTTTTTATGAATTTGTTTTTTTTTTTTTATTTTTATAAAGAGTTCTTTATTTTCTTTTGCCTTCTGAGACGGCTGTAGATACTTTTGAAATTCTGCCATTTTTGTAGTTTCTGTTAGAATAGAAAATCCCCACAAGAAACAGTGGGAGCGATTGCAAAATAAAAGTAGTAATAGTATTATGATGCAATGTATGCAGTAGATAGGTGTGGAGGAGTTAGGCTTTCAGAAAATGCACTCACATCAGCCCATAATAATAGGTACCTCTAGTCGATTAGAACTAAAGAGATGACAAATCTTGTCATCTTTAGTATTTGGGCCATATTTTGTTAAGCATAAAGTCGGGACATCACTTAAATTAAAGGAAAGTATGAGGACTCAAATGTTGAAAATACCACTTTTAAGTACCCACAGAATACAGTTTGGGTGCCTCAACCGAATTTTGGTAGTTCTGTCTACTATCATGCGATTCCATCAGGACAACCAACATTTTGGTTGTGGTATACTTCTGCTTTCATGTTACAACAATCATATTTGGTTGCGCCAACTATGGAAATATCTCATGTATGTTGGCACAACCAACTGTTTTAAAAAAATTGGTTGTTCTGACAATGTGTCAGTCATATACTACCGACAATCAATTAAAAACAGTTTTCATTAATTTTTATTTTATTTATTGAACAAAAAACCAAACAATTCCTAACAAAATTAAAAATCCCATATTACAAATTCATCACTATTATGAGATGTGAAAATATTTGGCACAAATTTTAGTACGCGAAAAAAAAACATACAACTTTTATGCAAATACCGCTTAACCCTGTGCTTTCAATTTCATGATTGTTGCTTCTATTTTTTATTTATGTAAAACATTTTGCACAACATATTCTGCATTCCACACAATATTATCCACACGAGATTATTTTTGACTATATACGAGGTATGTTCAAAGAATATCGCGAATTTTTAATTTCCGCGGGCTACGTGTATTTGATTTTTGATATTTTTGTAGCGTTATGTTGGTGCTTATGTCCCTTACGTATGCTGACAAGGTCGGCCATTTTGAATGTTTAGTTAATTTTTGACAGCTGTTGTGCTTGGATTGTGTTTTAACTTGTCTTAGATTTTTATCTATTTCCGAAAATGGATCAAAGAATCTGCATCAAATTTTGAAGAATCTGCAAACAAAATGAAGTGCGCTGACGCATTCCGAATGTTGACTGTGGCATATGGTGAAGCTACCTTGGACCAAAGCAACGTTTATCGGTAGTACAAAATGTTCTTAGAGGACCGAGAAGATGCGAAGGATGAACAGCGTGCCGGACGCACGAGCTCACAGTTTTCTTTGATTGCAGGGGCGTGGTGCATTATGAGTTCTTGCCACAGGGGTACTACCCTATCAATCATAAGAATATTACCTGCAAGTTATGCGCAAATTGCGCGAAGCAATCCTCCCGGATTTGTGGAAGAACAAAAACAGGCATTTGCACCCTGCACACACATTTTTGCTTGTGCGCCAAATATGGCAAAAAACAACACAGGAATGTTGCCGCAGCCACGGTATTCCCCTGACCTAGCCCCCTGTGACTATTTTTTGTTCCCAAAACTGAAAAGGCCCATGAAAGAACGACGCTAAGCCAACGATTGAGGAGATAAAGACGGCATCGAAGGAGGAACTTAACAAGATCACAAAAAATGATTATTTGAAGTGCTTCGAGGATTGGAAAAAACGTTGGCAGAAGTGTATTATATCCGAGGGAAATTACTTTGAAGGGGACAAAATAGATATTCATGAATAAATAAAAACTTTTTGAAAAAATACAAAATTCGCCACATTTTTTAAAGGTTTATTTATGTCGAAAAGAACAGCAACCAATCTTGCGGTTGTATTTCCCAAAATACATTTAATTATTCCAAATGTGGGAAATAATTGGGATAACCAAAAAACGATTATCTATTAATATTTTTTCTGTTGTAGTAACCAATTATTCGTTGCAATAATAATCTTTGGACGATTGATAGAATTTCTGTTGTCAAGAATAAAACATTGGTTGTCACAGCCAAAAATCGATCATATGGTACTATAAGAAAGTTTAAAATTGGTCGCCACAACTAAACGAGTGTCAATGAAAAAACAATCTTAATTCGATTGATACAATCATCGATTTAGTTGCAAGCATTTTCATTTGATCGTATCCATGATATTATTGTTGTTTCAACTACAGTATAACCTCTCTAATCCGGACACTCGATAATCCGAACTATCCAGTAATCCGGACAGCTCAAGGATTCGGACAATTTCGAAATTTTACCTTAATTAATTTTAGTCCGGACATCAATATGTTTTTGTGTTTGTTTTTAAGTTTTTTATCGTTATTATACCTTTAGCCAAAAACAATAATTATGTACTCGTAGTGGTTCTGGGAAATGATAATTTTTTTTCAAAATAACAGGTGGTTGCTAAAGTTCAAAATTTGTAATGAAATTGGTGCTTGGAAATATGAGCGAAAATTTATATAGTGATATTTCTGCTGTATTATTTTTGAAAACCGTCGAAGAAGTGGAACTTGACTCTGCTCTATTTTTGAGGTATCTTCCAACAACAACTTTTTTAATTCAGCTCCAGGCAGAAAAATGTAAGCAGATAGATTTTCCTTCATGGTAACGAGCCTGGATCTCATACGTTGCCTTTCCTTTTAATAGGTAAGCCTGAAAATCCATGAGCGTTTAAACAATTTTAACTTTCTTTTGTATATATAAGTCTATCAAAAAAGGCTGGATATCGACTTCCATTTTTGAAGATTGAAGAAATTTCTGATAAATGCTAAGAAGCCGCTGATAGCACTTCAGTTATTGGGTAAGGCTCCATCACAAGAAAATAAAATCAATACGGAAGATTACACAGAAAGAAAATGGGACCATACAAATCTTTCATTTCTTGTTCACCACTGATGATGTTATAGGTCCGTCAGTATGTCAATCGAAAATATTTAAAAGGACATAGACTACATTGTAGCCTTGAAGAAATTCACTATTTTTTTTAGACAAATAAGAAAGACGCCGAACCCTTTCAAGTGCTATTTTAAAGGCTTAGAAAGTAATAATATTTCTAAAAGAATTTAAAAACAGATCTAAAAAACTGCAAAAAGATAAGTGTAAAAGAGTCGATTGTATTTATTATTTATCTTTTTCTTTTTAAGAAACGCGTTTCTTAATAAAATATGAAAATATGACCCACTTTCGAGTTTTGTACTGTAGTCCGGACAATTCAGTAATCCGGACAAAGGTCGAAACTATATCTGTCCGGATTAGAGAGGTTATACTGTATTTATATATAAATAAAACCGACACACGGTGTAGGAAATATACATACATTCTGTTGCTAGTTCTATTTTTTATTGTTACAATCGAATTCTAACCAATTATTTTCCTGGGTGTAGAAACAGAAAAAAATAGTTTTTTGCTGGCAAGGACAAACACATAAAAAATCGAAAAATTGCTTGCTTGTTCGGTTTTTTGAAAGCTAGTATCCCAACGAAGAAAACTTTGGATATTTGAAAAAATCTATGGATACATGTAGAAATTACAGCCCTTTGGGTAGAAGTATATAAACAAAATCACGTTTTTATACACCCACTATTGCTTCGTATCAAAAGTGTAACACATTGAAGAAATTAACCTAAAATATCCTAATCCTGTTCTGCGATGAAGCTCAGTTTTGGTTGAATGGGTACGTAAATGAGCAAAACTGTCGCATTTGGAGTTTAGATAATTAATGTACCTACTGAAGTAAGAATGAACTATAAGACTGACACTGACCACTGTGCACAAATTTATCGTAACATGGTGGAAAAATACAAACCGAGAAAATAAAATAGTTAGTTGAAACAATGCTGTGTTAGCAACAAGTCGTTTGTTTTGTTTAAATATAAATATCGTGATATATCTTTGTAATTTCTCTTTAAATAATATATGTTCTTTGTTATTTTTAAAAAAAACAAATCCACTTATTAAAAAAAAAACAAATCCACACGATTTTGTCCTATCATACGAGTAATATTCAGATTTATCCACAGATTTTCTTCGAGTATGTCTTCGTTAGAAATATTAGAAAATACAATTACAATTTTGTAATTTTTTGTACATTGTTTTAAAATCATTATAATGATTTTTGCAAAATTTGCTGCCAACGAGTACATTTGCTTAAACCCTAATCTCTTGTCTACAAATGTCTAGTACATTGCAAAGGGGTTTTCCCAACTCTAGGTTAGACCCCACTGTGTCAGCAGCAAGAATACCAACAAAAACTACTAGTACAACTAAATCTTGTGAGTTGAATTGGAATGGTGTACTCGTATCTGCGAATGAGTATTTACAACGTTTGTATATTGTGTTGTGTGCTGTCTCTCCGGTTGTCGTTTTGCCACGGACTATGAATAATCACAAACTAATCTAAATGTTTTAGTCTGGCATCTCTTGAAAATAAAACAAAAAACTCCTTCAGGTTATACAGAAGTAGACGACAACGACATCGACAGGCAAACGCTTGTTTACAAAGCCGCCATGCTTCTCTTTAGTTCAGAGTTTAAAAGATTCATATTTATTCTGCGAATCTTAAAAGGTAAACTGTACAGGATACAGGCCTTTAAATACTTTCAAAAGAAAGCGCTATTTTATTACTTTTCTTAATCTGCAAAATAAATAGTCATGGGTTGTTAAGTCTGGCTACATTCAAATAAATTCAGTTTAAAGTCGTTTTGTCTTAACGATGCTGCCAAGTTTTTTTTTTTTAATTTTGATTGGCCTTCTGAATATATTAAGCCAGTAAGCATTTCAATAGAGTAAAAAGAGTTACATATGTAATATGTCTACCCTCACTTTCAGCTAGATAAAATACCATTTTCACAATAGCTAACAAGCGGTTATAGTCGATTACTTGTTCCAAAATTCTGTCATCTGCTGTTTAGCCCAACCCAGAGCAACTACCCCTCTAGATATATCATAATTCCGATTCTCACTTGATTTTCACGGTTAAATTCTTATGTTCCTATGAAATTTGAGATGTAGTCCCTCCGTGTTTTATTATATTTATAACCGATCCAGTCTTCGTAGCGCAGTGGTTAGACTTGGATTCCAAAGGTGTTGGGTTCGATTCCCATCCAGGACAGTGAAAAAATTTCAGTTGTCATCATAATTCTAGTTTCTGCAGCTAAAAATATCTCACCAGTCTCACTATTGCTACAAGAACATCTGATTGCCCAAGACAACAGGGAAGCTAAAGACAGACATACCATCATGACGACTATTATCCTTTAACATGGGAGGTGAAATTTATGACGTAGTTTTGGACGTGAGTTAAATTTAAATTTTATTAAATATTTTTTTGGTTCTTATTTGTTGCTAAGAAATAAATTACTGTAACTTTTATTAAGTAGGGTTATACGGGACATAAAGAAAAAATGAGTAATCCGTACTTGAATCAAGCCGTAGCGGTGTCAAAAGTACGGTTTTTCTTAAACCAAGTACAAAATACTTAATAAAGTACGGATTTGTAAGCCCTGAAATTTTAACTTTAAAGCACTTTAAGCCTGATTATGCTTGATTTTAAGCCGAAATATTCTTATTTCAAGCATAAAGCGGTTAATTTAAGAATTTTATGGGTTTGATTTGAATTAAGCCTGCCCAATACTTGATTTAAGCCTGATAACACTTCATTTAAGCCTGATCTGTTCTTGATTTAAGCCTAACCAATACTTGATTTAAGCCTGGTCAGTTCTTGATTTAAGCCTGATCATAATAGATTTATTGTGCTTTTGTTCGTTTTATACCTATATACCATTTATATTAATTATACCATTTTTTCCACTGTATTGCAAAGAATGCAATTATATTAAAATGATATGTCAAAATACAATTGCTTGACAGGAAACGTAAAAGTTTTGCTGTAATTATTCGATTTAAATATGAAACATATAAGGAATAGCATCAACGAAACGAACAAGAATTATTAACAACGTCAAAAAACTTAAATCTAATGCGGTGTTTGTAATGTATTTACAAACACCGCTTGAACGAGAAACCATTTGGATATGGTTGTGCACAAATGTCTATACATATACACTCCGTTGATTTATATGCGTGTGTGTTTGATGTTGCGTCAGCCAAAATCAACCACTTAGATGAGAGTGGTTGAGAGGGTAATTTTATTGTGCTCTATAATGGTTCTGTCTCTCAGAGATTACAATAAGCCATTTCTTCTTACTTTAAACCATATTAGGCTTTTCCGTTTCAAGAAATGTTTACTTGATTTCAAGAATTATATACTTATTGTAAACCTTTCAGCGCTTGATTTTTCGTTTTAACCCGATTTATACTTGTTTCAGTTGTCATCATAATTCTAGTTTCTGCAGCTAAAAATATCTCACCAGTCTCACTACCGCTACAAGAACATCTGATTGCCCAAGACAACAGGGAAGCTAAAGACAGACATAACATCATGACGACTATTATCCTTTAACATGGGAGGTGAAATTTATGACGTAGTTTTGGACGTGAGTTAAATTTAAATTTTATTAAATTTTTTTTGGTTCTTATTTGTTGCTAAGAAATAAATTACTGTAACTTTTATTAAAATAATCAAAAAAAAAAATATAAATTTGTATTATCTTCGACAAAAAATTGAGATTTTTCACAAGCCCTTTTTAAATACAGAAAAAAATTGTCAAGATAGCCTCCAATTATGTACCTTATGAAGAAGTGGTAGTACCGTCAAGCTGCCTTCAGAAGGGTAGTCGGAGAAGAATATTTTTATTTTTGGATGAGTGTGAGCTGATAATTGGCGCAGACGTTAACGCTCATCATTCTATTTGAGGTAGTTCAGATACAAACAATGTCACCTCTTGACTTTGGTCTGATCCAACCTGATTATTTGTAATAAAGGCAATAAACCGACTTTTACAAATAAAGGCAGTTAGGAAGTACTCGATGTCACGTTCACTACCGACTCACAGTCAGACAATTTATTGGGTGGAATTAGAGTAATCAAAAACAGTTTAAAATAAACCGGTCCGTCGGTTTATTGACTCCACCGTCCCCGGTTTCTTTCAAAATCAATTATTTCGAACAACCAGCGTAACCGGTTTTTTTTCGTTTGTTTCCACAGGTTTTTTGTTTTTTATATTATTACTAAAATATCGAAAATAATGTAGAAATACGTATACAAAATCTGACTAAATGTATGCTTACACCCATGGAAATATTTGGCTAGAATTCAGTTGCAGCAACACATACACGATGCAGCTTAAAAATTATGTTATTATGAAAACCAAAATGCATGAGTCGTTATCGAAATACGGTCTAAAATACTAACACAGAGTGGTGTAATACCCTACAGGTTATTATAAGTTTGTTTAGGCCCAGATGTTTGTAATGCCAGACCTTTAAAGTATAACGATCGACGCAGAATCAATAGCAGAATCGATCTCTCCTTGTTTGTCCGTCCTTCCATCTTAAACTTGTACGCAAAATACACGTCGCAATTAAATTCCGATCTTGATGACATTTAGTACGGACTAATTTCTTGCACCAAGGACGACGAATTCTCTTGAAATTGCGCAAAATCCGTTAAGATTTGGATATAATTCCCATACACATACATATAAATATGTACCTACCGATTTAACCGGCATTTAAGCGGTATATAAGATTTATTTTCCGGCACAACTCTATGAAATTTAGCACAGAAAAGTTAATTGACGAAGTCATTACCTCTGCCAAATTTCATAAATATCGCTTCAGATTTATATGTACATACAGCTGCTGTCAAAATAATAGCACCACCTGTATAGTTATTGTTACTAAGATAATAAACGAAAAATTATAAGCAAAATGTATTTAAAAATATATTTGTATTATACACAGATAAGTAAGTAAGAGTAGTGTGATAAAAAAAGATACTTTGAATTCATATAAACATAAAAAATTCACAGTTTTATAAAAAAATCAATAATTGGATTTCAAAATAATAGCACCGCGTATATGATCTGAAGGTAAAGAATTTAAATAATTACAAATAACTTTTATTTTATAAGTTTCTAGTTGTAATATCCTTACATATTAAAATTAATATTTAGTTGAGTTTCCCCTATTCGAAATTACTGCTGAGCAACGTCTCCCCATTGAGTTCACCAAGGTCTGGCATCTTTCACAAGATATCGAATACCAACACTGCTTCACAGTGCTCCACAGATCATTATTATTAGTCGGCATGACTTCAGACACCCTTTTCTTGACGTCCGCCCATAAATTTTCAATGGGGTTCAAGTCTGGGGATTGCGCTGGCCATTCCATTAATGTAATTTGGTTGTCCCCAAACCACTTTTTAGCCTTTCTGCTTGTATGTTTAGGGTCATTATCCTGCTGCATAACCCAAATTAGTGGCATTTCTTCAGAAACATATGGAAGCATCACCTCTTCAAGGATTTGAACATATACGGATGCATCCATGATGGTATTTATACGGTGAATCGGACCAACTCCATAATAAAAAAAACATCCCCAGACCATAATGCTGGAACCTCCATGTTTGATCGTCTTTAAGGTATATTTTGGATTATATTCTGAATTTGGGGGCCTCCGAACGTAAGATCGAGAACCCTTTCCACCGTATACAACTATTTTGGACTCATCTGTCCAAAGAATATTTCGCCACTTTTCAATTGGCCAGTTTAGATGCTTCTTTGCAAAATGCAACCTTTTCGTCACGCGTCTCTTTGTCAAAAGCGGCAATTTCCTTGGGCTGTGAGCTTTGAGGTTATGTTCCCTTAACCTACGGTATATAGTCTCAGCGCTTACTGCCAAATTTAATTCTTTTTTCAGATCTACTGCCGACATAAATGGAAATTTTTTGATCTGCCGCACTATAATATTGACCATCAAAGGTGGAGTGGACGTTTTACGACCACGTGTTTCAGCTTTGATTTCATAGGTTATCGCGTTCCGAATCATCTTATTTGAACAACCAAAAATATCTCTAATTTGAGAGTAACTTTTTCCTTCAGAAATTAATTTTTTTATGAGATCACGTTTCTCCACTGAACAGTGCTTAGCACGTCCCATTATAGATAAAATAATGTGGAAATGATGTAGACTTTTTAAATAAATATGAAATCAAATCACCATCAACTACTTTCAACGTTTAGAAATTAATATTTAAGATCCAATTTAATTTTTTTTATATAACCGCTTCTTATGGTGCTATTATTATGACTGGGCTCTCGGCATCTTATTTCACAAAAGACATTATTATGAGAGTATATACGACATTAAAGCTACAAGCAATTTACTACATGAGAGAACAGACATCAGATAACGGGACTGCGAATTTGTGGAGCAAAATATTATTGCAAAAGTTCACAGTTGTATAACATAGTCAAAACCCTTTGGTGGTGCTATTATTTTGACAGTAACTGTATATATAAGTGCATCCTAATTTGGCATCTACACGATGTAAAAGTGACATTTAACCTCAAATTTTGACGAATTTTGATACAGATAAGATGTTTTTGGCGACAATAAATCAAGTAACATTTGAAGAAAATTGGTTCAGGTTTAGATATGGCCCCCATATATACTTTTATACTGATTTTGCATATACGTACTGTATAATCCACATTTGCGAAAAGACCTTTATAAAAATTAACAGATTGCAGTTTATTGAAGCACGAACGTAAATTGGTAAGTTTTAAGAATATCGGTTAAGATTTAGAAAATTAAATTTTTTGAACCAACGTTCATTATGTTACCAAATTTGAAGAAATAGCTTCAGATTTGGATATAGCCTCGGTTTATGCTTGCATCCCCAATTTAATCTATGAGCTATACAATAATTTTTTTAAGGGATCAATATTACTAAGATAGAGTGGTGTGCGGTAATATATAGTCGACTTTAGCCCTTCTTTACTGGATTATAAAAGAAGATATTTTCAAGATCTTTCATACATATATACTTTTTTATTATGCAATAAAAAACCGGTTACATTTTTAGTCGAAAAAAGCCGTCCGCCGTTTTTTTTTTGAAAATTGAAATAAACCATCCACAGGTTTTTTATTTTTAAAAACCCGGTTTTTTGATCACTCTAGTTGGAACGCTCTGGAGGACCACCTGCTCTCAAATGACCATTGTACAGAGAATAAAATCACTGAAAATACCTAAACTTGTTTTTCGAAGTTATGTGAGGAAGGCATAGTGAAGGAGGCAAATTTAAATTCTGGTAGTCTATGAGCTACATCAAGACTGAGCTCCTTTTAGTGTACTCCGAAGCCAACCATATCATCAAGCTTCGAATCATCTGTGTAGAAGTGGAGGCGGTTTCTGGAGGCCATTCAATATCACAATTTCTTGAAATAATCGAATCTCCAAACTTTTCTCCCAACAATTCAATTGGTTCATTTGCTGTGTGGCACGTAGCCACAATCGGTCAATGGCAAAAAGATAGCTCTTAACGAGAACTAAATTTTTGCTCATGGGTGTCAAGATCGTAGGTCGACTGGAAAGTGTTTTTCTTTTGGATTTTAAAAAAATGGACTGAGCATGATTTTGATGGCACCTTTTTCAAGGGAGTCACTGATTTTCAGAAACTTTTGACGCCCATAAAAAAATTGGTCATCAATTTCATCAAACCGAGTGTAGGGTTATACGAGACAGAAAGAAAAAAAATGAGTAATCCGTACTTGAGTCAAGCCGTAGCGGTGTCAAAAGTACGGTTTTTCTTAAACCAAGTACAAAATACATAATCAAGTAAGGATTTTTAAGCCCTGAATTTTTAACTTTAAAGCTCTTTAAGCCTGATTAGGCTTGATTTTAAGCCGAAATATTCTTATTTCAAGCATAAAGCGGTTAATTTAAGAATTTTAGGGGATTGGTTTGAATTAAGCCTGCCCAATACTTGATTTAAGCCTGATAACACTTCATTTAAGCCTGATCTGTTCTTGATATAAGCCTAACCAATACTTGATTTAAGCCTGGTCAGATCTTGATTTAAGCCTGGTCTGTTATTGATTTAAGCCTGATCATACTACATTTATTGTGGTTTCGTTCGTTTTATACCTATATACCATTTATATTAATTATACCATTTTTGCCACTGTATTGCAAAGAATGCAATTATATTAAAATGATATGTCAAAATACAATTGCTTGACAGCAAAAGTAAAAGTTTTGCTGTAATTATTCGATTTAAATATGAAACATATAAGGAATAGCATCAACGAAACGAACAAGAATTATTAACAACGTCAAAAAACTTAAATCAAAAAAAAATATCACGCAAGTAATGTATTTACAAACACCGCTTGAACGAGAAACCATTTGGATATGGTTGTGCACAAATGTTTATACATACATATACACTCCGTTGATTTATATGCGTGTGTGTTTGATGTTGCGTCAGCCAAAATCAACCACTTGGATGAGAGTGGTTGAGAGGGTAATTTTATTGTGCTCTATAATGGTTCTGTCTCCCAGAGATTAAAATAAGCCAGTTCTTCTTACTTTAAACCATATTAGGCTTAATTTTCCTTTTCAAGCAATGTTTACTTGATTTCAAGCATTATATACTTATTGTAAACCTTTCAGCGTTTGACTTTTCGTTTTAACCCCATTTATACTTGTTTCGAGAAAAACTTAGTTCGAACATACTTAAATTTTTAAGTACGATTTCGGCTTAAATTAAGAATTTTTTACTTGAATTTTGTATGGCATTTTTCTTTCTGTGTACCTTTCGGTGGTAGAATCGAACCTATATATACTGTCAAGTCCGTGTATTTTTTCACTGCTGCACAGTGTTTTGAGCAAAGAATCGATGTGCAAATTAATTTAGAAATCGGAGTTGCTGATCTAAATGATTTATCTAATTTTACAGCGATATGCAGCATTACAAGCATAATATAATTTCTTTCAATCAAATCTTATGAAAAAATGCTATTTTTCCCTGTACATTGCTCGGTATTAAAGAGTCTCATGTAAATTGCGTCTGCTTAATTTATTTATTCCCTCTCCCCAAAAGCTTATATCCATCAAAGTAAGTATGTCAATTCAAGCATTCCCTAACCATATACTCATCCATCAGCTTTACATTTAAAGCTTATTAGCTAATGATCCATAAGTTACAGAATGTATCCATGTCACTTGGCCACAATACACCAGAAATACACAAATACACACACCTGAGCTAATATCCCATATACACCATGAAATGGACACAAGCCACTTTACACTCTCCATTTCACACCGAAGAAGCCAAGCAACAAACCGCGCATCTACACATCCATCCATCCAACTATCCACCCAACAACACACCCACCCACAAACAACATTGAATATCTCACCTTGCCCCGGCTCAATGAAATTGAAATTTGTATGTCATAATTGTACGGAAACTCTTCACATTCCATTCCAATGGAGGCGACGACAGCGGCGGCGGCGACGTTATTCGCACAGAAAAGACAAAACGAAATAAAAAGAAAAAACAATAGAGCCAACAACAACAAGAGAAACTATTCAAAGACAATTTCAAATGTTTTGTTTTTTTGCTTTGTGTCTTTGTGGTGTATACAATTAAATTGGTGTGTGTGTGTGTGTGAGTGCGAGTGTTTTTACTCCACAAAATACTACAATTCATTTCCTCAAAAAATATTTTCGAAAAATATTTGAAATACCAAAAAAACGAGCTTATTTAATGCATTTCACAGAACAACAAACGCCAGTAACAGCGTCTGTGCGCACTTGATATGCTTTTGAATTAATTTCCAAACACAGATAGAAAATATGTATTAAAATGCCCAAAATGTTGTTTCTCGTCTCATTGAGCTGATAATTGTGAGCTATTTTGCATGTAAACAAAAACAGTCAGACACACAAAGCGACAAGCGAACGAACAGCGCTTCAGTTGAGTTCCCTCAACTACAAAGAAAAAAAAAATACCCCGAAAAATGACGCTAAAAGAAACCCATAAAATATCCCATAATCATACGAACGCACAACGACGACGACGAATGCGGGCATGGCCTGGCCTGGCCTCACTGAACACGTACCACTCGCCACTCACTCACGGCTGTTCTTCGTTTGTTCACTGGCTCTGTTTGGCATACGACGCTGCAGCGGTTAAAGTGGTGGCCCCCAAAACACCGTGTCAAATATGTATAGAGAGTAAGACAGAGAGCTGGAGAGCACACAAAAGCCAGCGAAAAGAAACCAAAGACATAAATTTCCTTTTTTATGGGTACTTAGCCATGCAAGGCAGTCCGTCAGTTGCACGGACAGACAGACAAACGAGCGCACCATTTGTCTCGTCGTGCCGTCATCCAGTTCGTGGGATAGTCGTTCATTCATTCTTGGCGGCACGTGCACAGTGTTCTTGGTGGAGAGTAAAATTTGTATTTCTACTAATTAAATGCAACAGATCTGGATGACATCATCGCCACAAAGGTTGATGTCCACATAGACCGTTATTGATCCATTGCTATTCCTCTTCGTAGTACTCATTGATGTCCACATCGACCGTTATTGATCCATTGCTATTCCTCTTCGTAGTACTCATTGATGTCCACATCGACCGTTATTGATCCATTGCTATTCCTCTTCGTAGTACTCATTATACCCTGCACCAGAGGATGAGGTGGGTGGTATATTCATTTTTCACCTCCGTTTGTAACACCTCGATTTTTTTTTTCTCTCGGTATACCGTACGTAATATCTCTTTTGTGTCTGACGCAAAGTTGTAGATATTGAAGTGGAGAAAAACATGCGGAACAAACCTACCAGAAAATGCGAAACCTCCTAAAACCGCCTTCCCACCCAATATTAGGAAGTCTAATTGGGAAAAATTTAGGCACATATTCAAGAGGTATTTTCCAAAAATTCCTGAAATGAAAATGTAAATTATCCGGCATATAGAAGAAACGTTGGACGAATCATGGCGACTCTTAACCACTCGTTACAAGCCGATTGTCCCAAACAGAAGCCAAGGGGCAAACAACGACCGCAATGGTGGTCGTCTCAATAAGTTATGCTGAGGCAGTGCTGTTGGAAGCTCTTCAATAGCGCAAAGGTCACCAGAGCCCCACAGGACTGAGACTCACACAAGAAAGAACACAAACGGTACAAAAAAGTGTTGAGAACGGCTCAAAATAAATCCTGGATAGACTTCTGTAGTGGCGTAAAAAGTCAACACCTTGTACTATTGGGCACATCAAGAAATATGATAGTTCCTGCACTACGTCCAGTGAGCAATCGCTGGGAGTTCTCCTGGATACACATTTCCCGGGCAACTCTGAAGAGGCATTGAATACTTCAGTTGGAGATTCCCTTGAAGTACAGCCATCAGAGGTTACCAACGAGATTGTAACCGAATCTATAATTATTTGGGCTATCAACAGCTTAAAACCTTTTAGGTCGCCAGGAGCAGACAATGTCTCGCCGGCTGAGCTACAGGCAGTGGCTGATACAATTGCTCCCTGGCTCAAGGATATATGTATACACATGTTGTATCAGTCAGGCATACATACCAACAAAATGGAGAGAAACCATGGTTGTTTTCATCCTGGAGCTAAGGAATTGTATACGGCAGTAGTCAGACCGATAATGCTGTACGGTATTGTCGTCTGATGGACAGCTCTGCAGAAATACACCTACTGTGCGATACTAAACTAGGTTCAGCGAATGGCTGCTACATATATGTATCACTGGTTCGCTGAGATCGACACCAACTGCGGCGCTTAATGTTATACTACATTTAATGCCGCTAGATATTATAGCAGTGCAATATGCCGCATGTACTGCGATTAGACTCAGGGAACTGTCACTATGGTCAGGAAATAGATACGGACATACTGTCATTCTAGACATAATGCCTTTACTGAACCACTCTTTGACAAGAAGTATCTCATTCTTATACCTGATTGATCAGGATGGAATGGTTGTATTCCAGGACAGAAGAGATTTATTAACTTCTATACGGACAGTTTGAAACTCGATAACAAAGTTGGCTTTGGTTTCATTCTGAGCAACTTCAACTATCACTTGCAAAAAGTCTGCCTGATCACAGTAGTGTTTACCAGGCAGACATCTTAGCTATTAAAGTGGTAGCGGAATGGCTGAAAATTAACGTGCTGACCAACGTCGGTATAAATATTTTCTCTGATATTCGAGCTGCTATCAAGTCCCTGGAATCTATATTCCTGAATAAAAAAACTGCCCTCGACTGTCGCAGATCTCTTAACCAGATGGCTGAACAGTTCAGTAATCACCTGGAACATGTGGGCATGCCTCTAGCAACCTGCATGATCCTCTTGAGATAGTGCACTTACGCAACAAATTACAAGTGGTCACTAATTAGGAACTGCATACATTCTAGGCTGATGTGGCCCAGTTTAGACCCAAAACGCACCAAAGCACTGCTGTCGATTTCGAGAACGGACGTCTCGCTTATCGTGTCTATCATGACAGGTCACTGTCTTATTGGACGACACGCAGAGAGATTAAAGGTCTTGCATAATGACTTTTAAAACAATCAAACTAGTTTAAGGGGAGGGGCTAACTTATGTTTTCCCCTACGTCCCTGCGGTAACACAGTGGACTGAATAGTCTAAGTGAGTTTGTTTTACAGGCTGCCACTCTTAACCTAACATAATCTATTCGAAAAAAATGAATACCGTGCCTTAAATGGCAAAAATTACCACATAGTCATAAAATATTTGTCAGTAAAATAGTTAAAAATAAGTATACGTAACATGTTTACCTATAAAACAGAAGGGACATTTTTGCGATTTTTTAGGCACTGGATGCATTTTTTTTATCGATTTTTATATTTTGTGTGGTTTTGGACCTCCGGGGATTTTTATGGAGATCCAAATTTTAATGCCCCATACACCATTGGGTTATTTCGAAAGAATTTCCTTTTATCTTAGTACCATTGTTTATCTGTGGGCCTTGGACCGTGTTTAAGGCCTAGGGTCCAAGATCACTGGGCCACGGTGCATATTTTTGCATTTTGGAAGACATTTCGGTGTGTTGTGTTTTGGTGTTTTCTTTGTTTTGACATGGTCCCGCGATAGTGGATAGTTGACTATAAATACCGAAACTTCGAAGGGCTATAAAATAAAATTTCGAGCTATCTTTGCAAAACCCTTTGGGAGTTTTGATATACTAGTGGTGTATTATCATGTCTAGTTGGTTTCGTTCGGAAAAGATTTTCTTGTTGCACAGTGTTATTAATTTAGCCAACTACACTAAACGAATGATGCAGAAGTTCTTATTTTTGGGGCTACTTTCACGTCCAATTCTCAGAATTGAATCCCAAATGAGCTGAAAAATGTTGTACTGTGTTATATTTCGTCGTTAAATTCTAAAACAATTTAGCAATCTCCTCCCGTCTGTTGTAATCACGCTACGATCTATAATACTTGAGCTAGGTGGCTGAAATTTCGTACATATACTTCTTATACCTTCAGGTATATTGGTATTGATAAAACGCAATATTATTCATATAGCCCCCATATATAGCATCTCTCCGATTTGACCCCTTAACCCCATTGAGACCTCAAATTTCAACTGAGCGGACTGAGAATTGGTGACATAAATGTACTTATACCCAGAATCTTTCACACGAACAACGGTCTTTATAGGTCCATGTTTTGATATAGCTCCCATACAAAGGTATCTCTAGATTTGACACTAAGCATAAGACCTAGAGCAACAAATTCCAACGAATAGGGCTGAAATTTGGTAATGCGAGTTTATTTATATCCGAAACCATTCCCATGCGATTTATGGTATTTAAGATTCGGCATAGCGAACTTGACGCTGCTTACGTGCTCTTCTTCCTGTCATAGTTTTTCAATGTTTTGTACAATTTTCATGTTAATGATGTTGTGAATGGACTTCGTAGCTTCTCAGGTTAAGTACTTCATAGGTCTTCAGATTCTGAAGGCAGAAATAGCCTCTGTTTCTTTTGTGTAGTAGAGAGTGTAGAGCATTGGAATATGAAGTGATATGTTTCTTCTTAGATGTCAGTGTCCATATACCATATACAAATGTGATCAGTAATCAGTTTGATTAAGGCTCTGAGGTGAATTTTATCCATAGCTAAGAGAGCGTCCCAGTATGATTTGTGTCCTTCTCATCCCATAGAGTTTTGGCCTGTTGGCCTTCTGGGAAGATCGTATATCTGTTTATCCATGTTCGCCTTACAAAGTCCATAATACTTCGTGGTTTTGAAGATATCAGCGGTAATAAACAAATATTAATTTCGAACTTAGGTTATATAGCAGAGAGGAGACGTTAACGTCTAACATCCATGGAAACTTATTTATGATATTTTTAAACCTCATGAGTTACAGAAAAACGGTACTAGACACTCAGTATCTTCCAATCATATCCTCTGAGATGTGTCAGCTCCGGTAATTTGTCGGACCCTAAATATAGGGATCTTGCAGAAAATCTTCCATCGTTTCGATGTTTTCCCTGCATTCGTCGTTATCTGCTAGTCCTATTCGATGCAAATGTGTTTATATGCTTTAGAGTCCCGTTAGAACACTCATCATTTTACTAATCTCGATCCTGTTTAGTTTCAGAAAATTACTTATTTTCTTCTCAGTATCTTTGCAGTTTCTCCCATTGTTTCGCTATCACACAATAATTTGTAAGCCATCAGTTCTCAGTGTTTCAAGTTTACTACTCGAAGTTCTTGGTTTATTATGGCTAAACTGTTTGTCCGCTGGTTTCCAATATCTCTTATGTGTCCTGACACCCAAAAGATACGCCATGAGTTGAGTAATCATTTATCGCCCTTTTATATTCCAACATGGTTCTGGACTTCACTTTTTTGGACCAAATTGCTGGCAATTACGCAATTTATGGAGCCAATTTACGCACTGCTTGATTTCTTGAACTTCTGCTTCAAATATAGTTTTATGGTCTGGGAGTCGGAAGTACATTTAAATTTCTGGTTTCTCAATCCAAAGTCCCAGACCCGTCCTTCATCCAAGTTGGGACCCATCTATGTAGCAGCTCATTCCCAATGGCACATGAGCCAGTGTTTCGTTCTCCAAGGAGCGTCTGTTTGGCACAAATGAATCACAAGTAACTGAAGGCCGCACTTCGGAAATGAGGTCGGAGATTTCCGTTGTTTGAATGTGACCAACTAGAGATTTTAAAATCTTCTGATGGTCTCGATTTATCCATTCACCCATCACTTGTAGACGTCTTGCCAGGCGGGCTGCCTCATACTTTATATGGTTGTCTATTGGTTGGATGTGTTGCAAGGTCTCCAACGCTCTTGTTGGTGCGGTTCAAATTGCTCCGTTTATACCTAGGTACACGCTGAAAAAAATCGCTTCTGTAGTATATTGTCCCAAACATATTCGGCTTGAAATAAACATATGTTTAGGGTACACTCCAAATATATAATATTTTACACACACAAATATTATATGTTTGTGTGGATATTGTTCTAAACAAAAATATGCTCCCATTCAAATGTTTTTTATTTGGAACTAGTATTTCCGAAACAAGGATTCATTTGTAATTATTTATTTTGGTAATGTATTAAATATGTCTTAACTTAAAGACAAGTTTTCAGTTTTTCAGATTTTCAAAGAGCAATTTTTTTTATAAATTTTATATGTTTGTAAAATTTAATCAAAACTTAAATCGAACAATCTTTCGTAAATATAAACGACATTGATGGATTGACAAAAAGTGATGAATAGGAATATTTATAAATAAGGACATTTTTAGCTATAAAGTGTAACACAAAACTAGGAAAAGCTAACTAAAATTCGAATAAGTCAGTAATGTTTTAAAAATCTTTTTAAAGTAAACATATTTGGAAATCTTCTTAAACAGTAACTTTCTTTGTGTATAAACACATATATTATTTGTGAAATTCAGTTTGCAAATAAATTATGTTCTAATATATTAATATATGCGTTCCAAACAAAATTTTTTGATTTTCAAATAAAATTTATTTGTTAACAAATATATAATATTTAAAAAAATCGTTTCCAAGTATATTTTCTTTCGTTTCAAACATATCAAAAATAACGATTTTCCTCCGTGTAGCATTCACGTTGTACGTTTTGCAATATTTTTACGTTGCACTTATTAGCCATTGATGTTCATAACACTACAGTGGTGTAGGTTATTACTGGTCTAACCGCGCTCATGTAAAGCCAGTGTGTCATATTTGGACGTCGTCCTCATTTTTGAATCTATACCTCTTCTGCACAACGACCAATATTTTTGGGCATTGGTAACTCTTTCTTCTAAGTCTACTCCACAGTATTTGACTTTTTAGATATAGCAATTGTCTTATCGAGGAATCGAGGCTGGACAAAACACGGGATCTTCGTTTTCCTTGTAAATATACCTATTTCTGTTTTTCCTGGGTTAACATTTAATCCCCTTGGCTGTGTCCAGTTATATGCAATGTTAAGTGGCTACTCGGATCTTTTGCATAATTGATTTAGATGCCATTTCTAACTTAAAAAGTATATCAGCTTGTTCGTTTCCATGTATGTATGTCTTTATGGCAAGCTATCTATGCTTTGGGAACCCTCAGCTCTCTGCGATAGCGGCTGATTACTTTGGACCTGAAATTTAGTGAGGACTGAGGAGTGTTTAGGAGCAGTTTTACTGTGGATGGTAATGCATTAAATGCTCTTTCAGCTTTCTTGAAAATAGCAACTACATATTTCCGCACTCAAGACGATGCATTCGTCTGGTAATTTTATCGAACGCTTGCTACCTAATTCTCGCAGAATATGCCACAGCCGGTCCCATATTCATCTTTGAAATAGAATAAAAGTATTCGATCATATTTTCTAGTGTTTTCTTTTTCAAACATATGCTAAATTCACAGTGACAGCACATTCCTGCTCGTAATCTTGACAGAAATTCCTTATAATTTCTCTTAGTGGAATGAAATGAATAGCTTTATGATTGAACAAAAAGCATCTTTTTTGACGAAGCTCATTTCATATCGGCGGCTTTGCGCAAACCTGGCGCAGCTGGGGATAAAAAAACCGGAAAAGATCGTCGAGAAGTCAGTGGATGCTTAGAGAGAGACAGTTTGGAGCAGATTTTGGAGAGGTGGCATCATTGACCCATTTTTCTTTAAAAATGCTGCAGGAACTGTCAATGTTTTCAGGCCAAAATCTGAAAACACTTACACGTAACACAGTGACCTAAAACCCTAAGTATGTTCGGCGGATATCCGTTTTGGGTCATTTTAAGTCGAATGAGCAATTTCCGTCCGTCTGTCTGTCTGTCTTCTGGCTGGTGCGCATGATAACTCTCGAAAGGAATAACCGATTGACTTCAAATTTGGTATGTGGTAATATTTTCTTCTATCTCCGGCAAAGTTCGAAGATGGGCCATATTGGTCCACTCATTCTGGTACCTCCCACACAAACGGTTAACATGTAGTGAAATGTTAACCTCTGAAATTCTACACATAGTATTTATTAGTTTATTAGTCACTATTACCTCGAGAAAAATGGACGAAGATGACACGCCCCTTTTGGTACCTCCCACTCAAATGGACAATTTTGAACCAAAAGTTAATAGCTTATAACATAATTACCAGTGCATACAAAGACCTGAAATTTTGTACAGTGTAATAGTCTAATATTACCTACAATACAGTGAAAAATGGGCATTATTGCCACGCTCCTTTTGGTACCTCCCACACAAATGAACCATTTTGTACCAAAAGTTGAAATTTTGTACAGTGCAATGCTTTTATAGTACCTAGAGTCCAGAGAAAACTGGCCGTTATTGGCACAACCTTTTGGTACCCCCCACACATATGGACCATTTTACACCAAAAGTTAACAGCTTACAACTTTAATACCAGTACATATTTTAAAGCTATCAAATGCAATTTAAATTGGTAATATTTAATTTAATTAAAACAAAAAAATAAATAAATTTTCTAATATGTTTTTGGGACTCAAGGTGAGGGGATACATAAGTCCATTTTACAGCAAAAGTTAACAGCTTACAACTTTAATACCAGTACATACTTTAAAGCTATCAAATGCAATTTAAATTGGTAATATTTAATTTAATTAACACAAAAAATAAATAAATTTACTAATATGTTTTTGGGACTCAAGGTGAGGGGATTCGACTGAACTTTCTTACTTGTTTTAATATCAGATGATCCGGTATCGAGTTATGAGGGGCACCGCAATTCAACTTTTTTTTGAGACGCTTCGGCATAAATGATTTATGAAAATTTTATACAGTAAACGTTGATTGTTATTCTTTAATGTACCATTGGTTTCAATCAAAAATTGTTAACAGTTTCGTCACAAAAAAAATCATTAAAATGTGCATTTTTTTTGCACGAATTAAAAATGTCGAAAAAAGAAGGCATTCTTTTTTCTGCAAATCAGAATTAGTTCCGGAAATCTCATGCCTTTGTAAAAACTATCGATTAGGGAAGCGAGTGGGACATTACTGCTTTTTTGGCAATATTTTTATTGGGAGTAACCTAGAAGGTTATATTTTATAGACGATAGCAAAATACCAAATTAAACGGAAACAAATCTGATGATGGTGATTAGGGCAGGAAATCGTTGACGCTGTTGACAACTCACTCATTTCCACCCTTTTTTACCGCGAAATTGATATTTTAAGAAAAACATATTATTCAAAACAAAGAAAATAAATTTATAAAGAAGTTCTGTACAGTAGCGAGTAGTCTATCAGTGACGAGCGAATATAAATTTGATTTCAGCAAGTGATTTTTTTCCATATTTTAAGACTGATTTTCGAGGTTTTTTGTAATTATAACATTTAAAAAATTAATATCGATCGTTAAGTACCAAAAAAGTTCAAAAAAAGACGCGAGAAAATTATTTTTTCACATTTGAAAATCATTTATATTCGTTCGTAACTCACGCAAATGTAAACAAAGTCACGAAGGAACATCTGTATAATAGAGAGTCTGTGATTCAAACCACTGTAACCACTGTACATCGGCCAATAAGTCCCATTTTACCAACATCAGAAGCAAAGTGAGCGAAAATCCCAGTGTGTAGTGGAGCACATGCTTTTTATACTCATGAGACTGTTTGGTGGTGTCGTTCTGTACACAGTGGTTCGGCTTTTTCCGTACGGTTCGGTTCGGTTGATTGTTTTGTTTGCTTGTAACAAGTCAGTCAGCCAAGCAGGAGGTAGGCCGGCATAGAACGAGCTACCGTCTATATAAGACACAGGTTAAGAGAGAGAGAGAGAGAGAGCGCGGGACTGAGAAAAAGAGTAGATGTTTGTGTGTACGTTTATTTGTAAATCTTTTGCAAACAAGTACGAGTATCTATGAAATGTATTTCAGGGTCAGTAGACGACAAAATGCGGCGTCACTCTATGTTTGCATTTGTGGGTAAGGACGGACGGATGGTCGGACAGACGTATCGATGGATACACCTCGCGTGCTCGAAAGTATATGTGTGTGTGTGTGCGAGTGTCTTTTGGTCGTTTTATGCGGTTGAAGTTTGAGCGTAGAAATGAAATGCTCGTACATTTTCAATAAATTTCTTTACGAAATCAAATTGATTAGGCCACTAATAGATTGTGGATGGAGTACATCTCTATGTTTGCAGTATCT
The DNA here is from genome assembly GCA_963930755.1 of Eudasyphora cyanicolor. Classification (NCBI taxonomy): domain Eukaryota; kingdom Metazoa; phylum Arthropoda; class Insecta; order Diptera; family Muscidae; genus Eudasyphora; species Eudasyphora cyanicolor. The sequence goes on from OZ005736.1 coordinate 150,208,213, forward strand.
TTGGAGATATTTCTTGGGCTTGTAGTGGCACCAATGTACTTATACATACGTACAAACCTTTACACGTCGTCCGTCCATCCGTCTGTTGACGACTGACATGTACTCGCTCAAGTACATATGTATGTATGTCTATATGCCTATTGTATCTATGAACTTGGTTACATTTCATTCGATTCATTTCGAATGAAAATGAATCGAACTGAATTGAATACGTTCGTTTCTACTTCCTTGTGTGTTGTCGTCGCAGCCGTCAATTGAATGGCTACGCTACGATGAAAAATTTTCAAATTGATGAGTTTGTGATAAACAAGAGTTACAATTGCCGAGACATCTCCTTTGATGATGATAATGCCACATCTGAAGGGCATAGATTTCTCTGGAATTCTGTGTGAGCTCAGAGCGACGTCAAAAATTTTTGCTTTAATTCCACAAATCACCTCCATAATTATCGGGATCATGAGTGTTAGCTGAAATTTATTGGTAATGAGAGCCTCCGATGTGTTTTTTTTTTGGGATGTAAGAAATAGTTAAGAGAAGAATCGTATAGGTTTAAAGACGTATGCTACATACATCTATAAAACTGAAGGAAAAAACTATTCTCCTAATTAAAAAGATTTTGCTCCACAGACCATCAGAGAGTAATACATACTTATATATACATACAATGTCAATAAAAAGAAATATTCCCAAGTTTTAATAATGTTGTTTTACGAATGATCAGTTTTGTGATTGGGATCTGATAGCGATCACTCTGTTACAGGAAGGTAAGGCATTTATCCTGACCTCCACGTACTTTCCTAGTGATAACCTGGATAGTCCACCTCCTACGAGAGTTAGAGGACTACCTAATATTGTAAAAACATGGAAAAAGATCTCATAGTAGGATGTGATGCCAATTCACATCATACTCTTTGGAGTAGTACTGATACGAACGCTAGAGGAGAGTCGATATTTTAATATTTACTCTAGAATGTGTTGAACCTTACAACAGGGGTTTGGACGGCACCCTCGAGACTAGAAATAGGAAAGAGGTTTTTGACACTTCTTTCAGCTATGTTTATAGCTATGCAATTGACGAATGGAAACTCTCCCGGGAAGTCAGCTTCTCGGATCATACGGACATTGAATTTATTATTAGGAATTTTACAAAGAATGTCTACTTCAAAAACCCAAGCAGGAAAAATGTGGAATCTTCTTAAGTAAATCAATCTATTTTTGAGTTTTAAATCCCATTTATCCCATTAAGCATTGTTAAGAGTAGAGAGATGTCATTGCCCTATTAACGTGTTCATTTGTATTTTCATTGGCATTGTTCCCAAGGCCACATTCTTCAAACCAAGCTCTAATTGCAGAACTGGAGCAGAGCCATCGAGCTCCAGTTCTGCAATTATCGATAGACATTTAACGGATTCCAGAGTAACTATAACACCGGTCGACAAAAACAAACTTTTTTTTTTGGGTTTCTCTTGTAATGCATAGATTTTGATGCAAGAAATCAAAAACCGACAAAAATCTATTGTTAGCTTTTAAAGTGTGTTTTTGTAAATTTGTTACATTAATAACAAAGTTTTTCAGTTAAAACCTTAGTAAATTAGCCACATCTTTTTAAATTATGCGTCGATATTCTTCGGAATGGGGCTATTTATTAGTTCATGACCGATCAGACTTTACGATAAAATCATAAAAATATAACAATTGTGCATTTTTAGATTATTTTATGGGGCTTTTATTTGAAAATTATTAAAATTTTCTCAAACAATAGGAATTTTTTACAATGCTTTGTAAGATATCGGCAAAACCGCTAAACGGATGGAAAATGGTGCCGTAAGATTGAATTGAAGGCTACCTAATTTTGAATTCTTTAAAACTTTCCTGAACTAATTCGGATAAATAGTTCTCGAGTTATACCAAAATATGTGGTTCTACCTCTCTTTTTTTCATCATTATGGCCCTTTCTCCGACTTGGTTCAGGAATGTTGTAAAAACAATCAAATGGGATACATTGCTTCTTAAGTAAATCAATCTATTTTGGAGACCCTCTGGAAATTTTTAGTAAGCACACTGGGAGGGTCAAATGAAGAAGTAGGCGGAGAAAGTCAAAAAATAAAGGATGGTGGAATCAGCATTTTACAGTTCTAAGAAAGCAAGGTACGAGTAAGTATAGATAAATCGCATCCCGTTATCGCGGGACATAACAGCCTAGGTAAGCATATGTATTGAATTGGCCTTAGAAATGACGATCTGTGCCGCTGGTGTCATGACACCGACGCGATGGAAGATTCAATTTCCCTTGGGATTCCCATTCTGGGATATTCACCCCTGTTCTGGTACTCACTTTACATTCATCTCACTACTCACCTTTACCTCACAGGACGAATAGCGAGTTGTCTGGCAACAGCAGAAAGTATTGGCTGCCTAACTTCTGCTTAAATAATGCCTTACATGTGATTTGCCTTCCATGCCATACGGTTTTTTGTCGTGATAGCGACTTTTAGAACACCTCTTCCTTAAAACATTTCACGTGAAATGCTCCAAGTGAGTGCCAGAACATACCCGATTTTTTTTCTTTCAGGAGTTGGCTAAACTAAAAGGGTTGGACTATCGTAGACTTCTATAATTTATTAAGGCATCAGACGGGAACTGCTGGATTAAATGACTTTGGAGAAGACCGTTCAAATATGGTCTCCGTGAACGTTTGGTTTTATTCGACAGACGACATCCACAGTCAGCCTAATCTAACCTAGGTCGGAATAGAAGGGATCCAATTGGCTAGAGCAAATTTGGTGTGAGCTTAGCTCTTAGGGCTTATACTCTAGATAAGACGGGATTCAGATGGCTAGAGCTAGAATCACGAAATTTAGTGTGGTGGTAGCCCTTAGGGTGTATAATTGGGATTTTTCGAAATTCGAACATTTGAGGCAAAGAGGGATAAATATGGTACCACCGCCTAATTCAAATGGCAATAGCTAGAATTGTAAAAATTGGCATAGGAGAGTCCTTGGGGCGTAGAATCGACTCCAGAGACGATTTATGGATTTTCTGGGGCACAGTGGAACAAAAACGGTACAGTCGAACAATACCGTTTTTTGTACCACCGCAAAATTCAATCAGCTAGGGTTCGAATCAAAATAGGAAGCAATTTTCCGAAATTCGTACCCACCGGATGCGGAGAATATAATTGATACGTTGTTTGTCAAAATTCGTACTTTTAGGAGCGCAGCTTTTTTGAAATTTAATTGGTGCGTAAACCTAGCACAATAGGGCAAAAAGTTTTAAATATGGTACCAGGGGTGCAAAGGTAGCTCTTGAACTAATGTAACATGTAACATTTTTCAGAAATTCATTCTTTTAGGGGAACAGAGGGGCAAAAATGCCATCCGGACGGGAAATATGCTCATATGATTTCCTCCATATGGTCAAAGGACATTCTTTCGATATCTTATAATTTTGAACTGTACCCCCTCTTTCTCCACTAAAATCGTTTCTACAGCGACAAAATATTTAGGTCAGATTTCCATCTAAACAATCCAAATTGTAAACACGCATCTTTGGCAATCTGAAAATCAATTGAAGACGAAGTATATCGCCGCTTAATTGATTATTAAATAGATAATATTTTAATTATGCCAACAACAACAACAAAATAACCGCAATAAAGAAAAAACCATAAATAAGAAACATGAAATGAAAACAAAACTAAATGAATGAATGCCTAAACAGTGGTGAAACTAATTCAAGATATACAACTCGGAGAGACACTGCGATACTCATTGCTTTACGGTTTATACACAGCGGCTTTATCACCATCCCCAACACACCACAGCACAACACACCATCAACTGTAATGTGGAGAAAATGTATCTCATCGATTGTTAGTTGTGTTGCTCTTAAACCAAGCGATGCCGATGAGCGCTCTTATATGCCGAACGATTGGACGGGCGGAAGGGCGGACGGACATAGCCATAATGGAGCACAGAGAGAAGTTACATAGACTCTTTGTGTGTTCATGTTGAGATATTGACTCTTCCGTTGTGGAATTACACATTTGTTGGCTGGTTGCTTTGCTCATAATCTTTGTGTGTATGGGTGCGTGTGTGTGTGTTTGGCTTTTTGGGTGTTCTCCCTCCTTGCTGCTCAGCGTGCTCTTTACACAAGAAAGTGTTTCTCTGCATTTCTTTGTTGTTAAAGCCGCGACGGCGTCGACATTGATGACGTTGGCGGCGTTCATGTTAATTTTATTTGGTGTGTGCGATGCGATGCTATGTTGTTTTTGTTATGATTATATGGCTGTTTGCTGTTTTATGCTGCTGCTGGCTCTTTCTTTGCGCTCTGCTCCTTGCTTGGCATGAGAGACAATCACTGAGTGAGTGGTGCATGAGTGCGTATGTGTGTTCATGTTTTTTGTATATTTCATTTGAGTTGTTTAACAAGTGACATCATAAAATTAAACGCTTCATTCGTATCAGCTGTGAAAATTTATTTACAATCACACAAACATTTTACGTTCATTGTGGTGTGAACGAATGAGTAGCGAGGGGAGAAGTGAGGCGCATTCATATATATTCGTCTGTCTGTCTGTCCGTCCGTTTGGTTGGTTGGTTAGTTGACTGCTGTGCCGGTTGCAGAGTGTGGTAGACCCAAACGACAAAAGGACAAACGAAAGGACAGACAGAGAGACGAATGGTCAGACAGACAGACTGACTACCGGTGCTGTTGTTGTTCTATAGTCGAAATTATGAATTCGTTCGTTCACTCGTACACACACACACACAAACGCTCGCACGCAGAGATACTCGTACAAGTGTGCATATGTACATTTAATATGTCGTGCAATGTTGTGGCTTGAGAGGAGTAAATGCGTGCGTTGTGTGTTTTAATGGGCTGCTCTATGCCTACATACATACAGTCATACGTACGTATGTATGTATGTACATATGCGCGATTGTGTTGGCTTGGCTGTAGATTTTTCATTATTTATATGGTCTTTAAATTGTACATACAAATGTGTTTATTTAATTTTTCTATACCGCTGTTGTTGTTGTTGCTGCTGCTGCCTTTTTATGATTTTTATAGTGATGACGGGGTATGGTGATGTTGATGGCAATGGTCGTAGCGGTGGCGGTGGCAGTGGCCGGGTTCGTAATTGTGCCGGTGTTGCTTTTGTCATTTCTGGACAAGGATTGGGGGTGGTGAAGAGTGCGGGGTTAAATACATGTTAACACTTTTCATTAAACATTTTTCGCGGCTCTCGGTGTTGGCCTGGCTGGTCGTCGCCGTCGTCATCGACGACTTCGTTGTGTTTTTCTTTATTGAAGTGGTTTAATTTCAAATTTGTTATACTCGTCGTATTTGGTTCATAAAAAAAGTGGGTTACTAAAAATGTTTATGTCAATGTCTTTCGAAAAATGTTCCACACATCACATAAAATATGTGCATACACACATACTTACAAAAACCTTAATGTATGTGACACAAATCGGGCTTTCGGTGAACTTCGCGAATGTCCTTATTTCCTTCACACACATAGGCATAATAATAAACATACCCTCATACACCCACACTTAAGAATGTGTGGGTGTTTATATTCTCTATAAACTTAAGGAAGACAATGTGGGGGTCAAAGACAATATAATTTAAGAAGACATTCCTTCCTGTAGCGAGTAATTGTCAGTTACGAACGAATAAGAATTTGATTCCAACGAGTGAGGGTTTTTCGCGGATTTTCAGACCGTTTCCCCCGATTTTTTTGTAATTGTCACAATTAAAAAATTAATATTAATCGATAAGTGCAAAAAAAGTTCAATCAATATTCGCGGAAAACTGTTTTTTCGCGTGTGACATTTCATTCCTATTCGTTGGTAACTGATAGATTTTGACGTTTCGGCCTGAAGGAATGTCTTCCTATATTCTATTTGTCTTTGGTGGGGGTATTGCTTAATGTATCATAGGTAAGAAGAGCATACATAATTGCTTCAAATGTATTGACATAAAATAGTACACGCTACAAATGAAGCAAAACGGACTTGGACTTTCAAGTTTGAAGTACGTAAAGGGTGGGCCATTTAAAATTTTAAATTTGAACTACCGATTACTTTGACTTGTGATTTGAGCCCCTTTGATTATTTTCTGTGGGGATCCATTAATAATAAATGTTACGCAAAGCATCCAGACAATTGAAGAGTTGAAACATGAAATCGAAGTTGCCATTGAAGAGATTCGACCCTAAACAATCGAAAATGTATGAAAAATTGGGTTGAGTTAGTCATATGAATGATATTGTGTTCCATTATTAAATGACAAAGTTTAACCTATTCAATAAAACCAGAAATTTGAAAAAATTATCAGTACTTTTACCGATTAAAATTTTAAATGGCCCACCCGTACCTGAGTCAATCCCTATAATTGACAATTGCCGAGCCTGTCGTGGTAGTCATACAGAGTACAGCATTTTTCAGCTTATTGATTTGGGACTCAGCTCTGAACGTGAATGAAGCTCCAAAAATAAGAACTTATGCATCATTCGTTTAGTCAAGTTGGTTCAATTAATAATTTAATGGCCATACGATTTGTATACCCTCCACCATAGGATGGGGGTATATTCATTTTGTCAAATCGTTTATAACACCACTAAATATTGATCTGAGACCCCATAAAGTATATATATATTATTTATCGTCGTAAAAGTCTAAGACGATTTAGCCATGTCCGTCTGTCTGTTTGTTGTAATCACGCTACAATCTAACGGGTGATCTAAGTAGAGATACTTTTTTCAATAGAATTTTTTTGACAGACCACGTGTGAGTGGTGTCATGCTGTCATGTTATTTTTGTTAAGTATTGTTTGGCATTTCATCATGGAAAGACTTACGCCTGAACAACGTTTACAAATGATTCAGTTTTATTATCATATCAATTTTTTTTAAATCCAAAAAAAAAAACACTTTCCAGTCGACCCACAACCTTGGCACCCATGAGCAATATTTTAGCTCTCGTTAAGAGCTATATTTATGACATTGACCGATTCCCCATCGGTCCATATTTCTTCAAAAATGATGCCGGTGAGAACGTAACCGTCAATGGCGACCGTTATCGTGCCATGATAACCGACTATTTGATGTCTGAAATTGAAGCTCGTGATCTCGGCGACATTTGGTTTCAACAAGACGGCGCCACTTCCCACACATCGCATCAATCAATGGATTTATTGAGAGAACACTTCGGTGAGCAGATAATTTCACGTTTTGGGCCGGTCGATTGGCCACCAAGATCGTGTGATATCACACCGTTAGACTTTTTCATGTGGGGATATGTAAAGTCTAAAGATTATGCGGACAAACCCGCTTCGATTCAGGCCTTGGAGCAAAGTCGAAATGCTCGAACGAGTCATCGAAAATTGGACTCAATGGATGGACCATCTGAGACGTAGCCACGGCCAACATTTGACAGACATAATCTTCAGAAATAAATGCCAAAGAATGTTCTTTCAATCGTAATAAACAATCCCCACTCAATTTGAATTTTCTGTGTTTTTTTCTTTAAAAAAGTAGGGAACCTCGAAGTGGATCACCCTATATAATACTTGAGCTAGGTGGCCGAATGTTGGTACATATACTTCTTATATCTGCATGGATTGTTGGGATTGAAAATGGGCAATATCGGTCCAATTTTGTATATAGCATCTCCCCGATATGACTTCTGAACGTCATATAGACCACAAATGTCAACTGATCGGGCTGAAAGTTGGTAACTGGGGTTTATTTATACCCGGTATCCTTCACACGAGCAACGGTAGTCATAGGTCCACGTTTTGATATAGCCCCCATACTAAGGTCCCTCTAGATTTGATTTCCCACGCCTCAAATTTCAAAGAATTAGGCTGAAATTTGATATAATGAGTTTATTAGTACCCGTAGCCCCTTACGTGCGATCCATGTTGGAGGGTATATAAGATTCGGCATGGCCGAACTTAACGCTTTTACTTGCTTTGCTCAAGTTGGATTTTTAGCACTTTTTTATAATTTTTTCTCGGTATACCGTACGGAATATCTCTTTATGTCTGCAGCAAAGTTGTAGATAATGAATAGGAGAAAAAACGTGGAACAAATCTACCCGAAAAAAGTGCATCCAGTGCCTTGAAAATCGCAAAAATGCCCACAAAGTCATAAAATATCTGTCAGTAAAATATTGAAAAATACGTCCAATTCTCAGAATTGAGTCCCAAAATCATGTGTTGTACTGTTTTATTAAACCGTTTTGCTCCATTTTGCCTCTAAAATTGTTTCCTCCACCAATTAACATTTTTACCCCCCCCCGTGCCATATTAAACACCTTTTTGACCCACTGCTTCATATTTGTCCATTTGCCCCATTGCATCATATTTGATTATTTTTGGCTCACTGTACCATATTTAATATATTCTTGTCCCACTCTATCATATTTAAGGCTCTTTGCCCACTGTACCATATTTAAAACTTTTTTGTCTCGATGTACCAAATGTAACTATTTTTGACTAACTGTATCATATTTAAAACCTATTTGTACCACTTTGTGACATTTAAGACTTGGTGCCCACAGCATCACATTTAACTATTTCGGGCCCATTGTACCATATTTAGCATCTTTTTCTCCCCATACCATATTTAACAATTTTTTAACCACTGTACCACATTTAAAAATTTTTGCTCCGCTACATCATATTTAACCATTTTTGCCCACTGTATTAATCATTGTGCTCCACTTCTGTCTAACTGCTCCACCGTTGACTAACTGTACCATATTTAACATCTATTTGTACCACTGTGTGACATTTAAGACTTGTTGCCCACTGCATCACATTTACCTATTTTCGCCCCCACTGTATCATATTTAACACCTTTTTGCCCCCTATACTATATTTAACGATTTTTGAACCAATGTACCACATTTACAATTTTTTGCTCCACTACATCATATTTAACCATTTTTCCCACTGTATTAATCATTGTGCTCCACTTCTACCTCTAGTGTATGTTCTATGAGCTTCCATCCCAAACTAGGACCATATTTTTAATACCTTTTGCCCCCCGTTCCCCTTGAAGTATGTATTTCGAAAAGTAGCTCTCCCGATCATATGCCATATCCGTTGGAGGTGGTACCATATTTATCCCTTTTTGTCCCAATGAGCCTCTAACATGTTTAAAAAATCGATCTCTGTACCGGATGTGCTACCACACAGGCAAAAAAAGTATCCCAAAAACAGGCGACATCACCTTGCCTGCAGATGGAGACCAGTCTCCCATTCTTTGGACACAAGTCTCCCATTCCAGTCCACTACAATAACTGTTCCTCTGTCTCAGCTGTGAGTGGTGGATCCTGACCATTGTCTCATCCATGGTTACGAATCCACTCAAAAGCTTGGCTTTATTGTTGTGAAACATCGCCAAACACCCTTCTGAATGAAACATCTTCACCACACTGTTTGTGTTACATTGTGAGCAAACGTGGCACCCACTTGCGCACAGTTTTCTCATCTTAAAATTTTCGGTCAATATGCGATGTATGGTACTTTTTGAAATGGTATCAGTGTATCATCTAATACCATTTTGTGGATTTTCTTTACCGTTTTTGGCGTGTAGACTTCAATTGGTCGAGCACCGCCCTGACACCTCGTACACCTAGTTTAAACTCTACCACCCAATATGTTATAGTCGTTAACGAAGTAGCAGACTGCCCAGAGAAGAATCAAGATCGGCTATAATATTGGATGGCCTGAGACTTTTCAAATGAATTTATTGAATTACACAACAGTGACCAATTATTCAATGCTTAGAAATTCACTGAGATCGTTTAGATTTAATGGCTCCAAATGAAAAATACTACATAAAGTGGCGCCTTAAAACTTAAAACATATGTTTTATAAGGCTGCCAATTTTTAGTAAAGTACTTTTTGTTAACTACTGTCGCCATCTGTCTGTTTAATTGTCGCTACCATCTCTATCTCCTAGACAACTGTAAGTGTTACTTTGTAAACTGATGTGTAATTCCAAAGAAAAACAAATCAAAAAACACACATTTTAAAAATAACCCCTTTTGTTTAAATGAAATTTTGAACTAATGTGTATGAATTTTATGGCGTTTTAAGATTTTCAAAATTCAGTTTAGTTTTTGAAAGTTACCTATCTCAAAGAATTTTCTCAATATGTAAAAGTAAAATCAATCGGTCAAGCCGTTTTGAAGTTACAATAGTCCAGCAGACGAATCTAAAATTCTATATAAAAATTTACAAGAAAAATTATAATATTGACTCAATAAAATTGCTGTATCTTTTTGGTCTATCAGTGTTCCAGTTTAAGCTTTTTATAGTCAGTTCATAATAGTTTGACCCTTTAGTGTCAAAACAAATAAAGGATATTAATTGACACTTTTTCAGGAATTATGGATATTTTCCATATTTTCACCTCCTTCCACCAAAAGGAGATAAATACTTCGTACCGCAACTTTTAAGCGGATTAATATCTTCAAAATACGCAAAGCGGTTAGGAGGATATGGCTAACATGACAAATAGTAATTTTAAGAAAAATCCTGGAGATAGTTAACAAAAACTACAATGAATTCTGAAAAACTAAAAACCGCAACAAATTCCCGCACACTTGTAGAATTATTGTGAAAATGTAAAGAGGTCATTATTTGAGTTGGTCGAACTGCTTTGGAATTACCCTGGTATTTAAGTTATGTGCTTTTTATATTACTATCAGTTAACCATTTGGTGTGAGAGGTGCCACAAACAGTGCGACGATAACGCACATTTTTCACTGGACTATTGGTACCGGAAAAGCTTTACACTGCACAAACTTTAAAGTACTTGTATGTACTGGTATTAAAGTTACATAGTTGTCGATGTAATAATAAGACGATCGTATTTAAATTTAACTAGTTGTTAAATCAATTTGTTATTACTAAAACTAGTTCACAAAATCTTACGAAGTTTTACTAAAAAGGAAGGTACAAAAGAGGCGGGGAAACTTCGCCAAATTTTCTCAAGGTGTTAGCGACTAATAAACTAATACTATGTGTGAATGAATATTTCACTAAATTGTAACCCATTGTGGGAGAGGTACTGGGGGAGTGGGCCAACATCTTCAAACTTTTACTGAGAAAGAAAAAAATATAACTACTCGTACTCGTATATACATACAAAAATTGAATTCAATCGGTTACTCGTTTCGAGAGTACAACAACTAGACAAACAGACGATAATAGCTCAAATGGCTTAAAATGTCCTAAAACGGATTTCAGACGAACATACTTAGGGTCTTAGGCCACTCCTTCGATGTGTTCCACTTTTGGCCGGTAGCGAATGATACATGCCCAGCTCCATTAACGTTTTGTTACAAGAAGGTTAAACTAAACCCATTGTGAATTTGTCTACAAAGACAATGTTATCCGTGGCATTATTCGTAGGGATAATTGTACTGCGACAGAACCTAAAAAAAATAAAAATAAAGTAAAAAATATTATTATGCTGTTGTAGGGCTTGATATCAAAACTGATGAGAAAATATAAATAGAGATACTAACAAGTTAATGCATGGGCCGCTGAACAATACTAGGAAGATAATAACAACAAAAAATAATAAAGAAATATAGTATCGTCCCAATACGGAGTATGTTCAAAAAATATTTTTTTTTTAATTCAGATTTTATTCAAAAAAATATTATAAACATAAAAATAAAATTGCCTCAGCGTCACATGGACATTATTGAGGCGAGCTGGCAAAATATTTACAAGTTACATTTTCAATTCATTTCATTGTACATAAACAAAATAGTTTTAATACACAAAGCAGTTTCAATATTTTGTGAAATAACATGAGAAGCATTTCAATATTATCAAGCAAATACTCTTTTACTTTATGCTTAAAAATTGAAATTCGATTTATATTCCTAATATTTTGGGGGAGATTATTGTATTCAAGACAACCCACATATTCAACACGTTGTTTTGTTGCTTCTAATCTACATCTGACTGTTCTCAGATTCATATTGTTTCTGGTGTTAAATCTTGATTGATTTCTTTCAAAGGAAATTGTATGGTAACCAATGTTATTGACAGATTTTAAAACAAACATAAGTAACTGTTGCTTATGCAGACCACAGACTGGTAAAATTGTTTTGGAAATATCTCTGTACAACGAGATTGTGGAATACGTAAGTGGCAAGTTGAAAACAGCTTTAATAGCTTTATTTTGGATTCTTTGTAAGGATTTTAGTTCATTACTTCTCCTACTCGAATGATACACGAATGATACAACATCAATTTGGTTCTTGTATTGAATTTGTTTTTTAACTTATAAATCAATCCTAATGCAGAAGCTATCTTTTTCTTTAGGTTTTGAATGTGAGTATCCCGTGATAAATTATTTTGCAGCTTAATTCCAAGATATGTTATGCAATCACTCTCATAAGTTTCTTTGCCATCAACAAAAATACATCAAATTTGAAATTTTCTTACGCGGTTTTCTCTTAATGTATGTATTTTGCAAAAATTTTGAATACAGTATTGTAATTAGCGTGTCAAAAGCTACAGAAAAGGTTCATACTACATCGAAAAATTATTGAATTTGGCGGGTTTTAAATTGTAAGCAATTTGGAAATCAATACAACATCAATTTGGTTCATGTATTGAATTTGTTTTTTAACTTATAAATCAATCCTAATGCAGAAGCTATCTTCTTTTTTAGGTTTTGAATGTGAGTATCCCGTGATAAATTATTTTGCAGCTTAATTCCAAGATATGTTATGCAATCACTCTCATAAGTTTCTTTGCCATCAACAAAAATACATCAAATTTGAAATTTTCTTACGCGGTTTTCTCTTAATGTATGTATTTTGCAAAAATTTTGAATACAGAATTGTAATTAGCGTGTCAAAAGCTACAGAAAAGGTTCATACTACATCGAAAAATTATTGAATTTGGCGGGTTTTAAATTGTAAGCAATTTGGAAATCAAATAAAAAATTATAGTATAGCCTGATTTTTCTTCGTAAAAATACATAAAACAACATAGCAAAACAAGAAAAACGTTAAAAAGGCGTGTTACGATATTTTTTCAATCTAAAATTTACACCGTAGGTCACATGATGATTGAGCAGAAGCATTTGCCATCAAAATGTCATTTTCGAAAATCTAAATATAGCACCTTTTGGATATAGGCCATCGATATGTTGTTTCCATTCACCTAAACTTGCAAAATACAATATTTGGGTAGTTAATTTCATTCAAGCCTATTGTTGAACATGAAAGTTTTCAAATGGTCAACAAAACTGCATGACAGTTCAGTGTCCTCAGAGTTTATCTGATGACATCCATCGACATCTGTAGTATTTATTTTTGTCCATTTTTCCAGGTTAATGTACCCAGGCAGCATTGGAAGCTACAATGTTGTCAGTCCCAATCTGCTTGAAGGTATGATTTTTAATACTGTCAAGTTTTTTTCTTCTCTGTAATAAAACACCTTAAATAACTTTTAATGAAGGCCGTCATACACTCACACACCCAGACAGACAGACATACAGACACACACACAAACAAATATCCTTGCCCACAGAGAAATTCACTTAAACTCTTATTGAGGTCAAAAAGTAGCAATAATGTTTTGCCTCCTCTTTTTCCTTCTAACCACTCTCGCTACTCTCGCTCATTCATACTCTCCCTCTCTGGGTTATTTTCGTTTGAAATATTCCCTTTGGCATATCAAAGTAATTTAACTGGAAGTCTTCTGTGTTGTATGAGTTCAGTTGAGTGTAGCAGAAAAGTTGGCAAAGCAGTTCATCTGTCTCAAAAGAGATGAGTGAGAGAACGGGGATTTAGTCTGTCCACCAATTGTGGGTTTACATAAACGAGTGGTATTCAGATTATACGAATTGGAAATGGGCTTTGCAAGGTTTTAAGGCGATTAAGATTTGAACCAAAATCGATAGGAATTTTGCCAAAAAAAAAGTCTAACAGTTTTCCAAAGAGATTTTTATACGCATATCTTCCTGGGATTGCTGCAAATGAAAATTGTAACATATCGAAAAAAGGAACAAAGACCATATACTTAGAAGGAACATAAATACTGTTACGAAATTGAACACACCCATTACAATAGTGGAACTGAACATACCCTACCCTTACCACGTTGATAATGAAACCTAACCTCTGTAGCGTTAGTTTGTAACGGGAATTCAAAATTGTTTCAGTTTTCACCATGGAGTGGTCAGATAATAAGAACCGTATCGCTGTTGTAGCGCTTTTTAAATATGTCCAGATTTACACTAGGCAAGTTTTTTCAGCAGCTTATCACCATTTTTTTTTTTAATTTCTCCAAGAACTCAAAACTTGCAGGAAAAGGGGCGTCTCAATAACGGTCACCTTTCTCTGAACTCTAGGTACTATAAAAGCATTTCACTGAACAACATTTTAAGTATTTATATGCTCTAGTATTAAATATATAATCTGTTAACTTTTGGGGTAAAATAGTCCATTTGTGTGGCAGATACCAAAAGGGGCGTTTCAATAACGGACACCTTTTTCTAGACTCTAGGTACTAAATTGCATTGCACTGTACGCAATTTCAAGTATTTGTATGTACTGGTATTAAAGTAAAAGCTATTAACTTTTGGTACAAATATGTCCATTTGTGTGGAAGGTACCAAACAGGGCTGGCAAATAACGCCCATTTTTCTCTGGACTCTTGGTACTATAAAAGCATTACACTGTACAAAATTTCAAGTATTTCAAGTATGCACTGGTATTAAAGTTATAAGCTGGTACAAAATGGACCATTTGTGTGGGAGGTACCAAAAGGAGAGTGGCAATAATGCCAATTGTTCACTATATTTTAGGTACTATTAAACAATTACACTGTACAAAATTTCAAGTAATAAAGGTATAAGCTTTTAGCTTTTGGTTCAAAATTGTCCATTTGTGTGGGAGGTACCAAAAGGGGCGTGGCAACTTCGCCCATTTTTCTCGAGGTAATAGTGACAAATAAACTAATACTATGCGTATAATTTCAGAGGATTAAAATAAATAGTGTAGACGTTATTAAATAATCAATATTTCACAAAATGTTAACCCTTTGTGGGGGAGGTACTAGAAGGAGTGGACCAATATGGCCCATCTTCGAACATAGATGGAGATAGAAGAAAATACCAAACCATACCAAATTTGAAGTCAATCGGTTATTTCTTTCGAGAGTTATCGTGCGCATCAGCCAGCAAACAGACAGACGGACGGACATTGCTCATTCGACTTAAAATGACCCAAAACGGATATCCTCCGAACATGCATAGGGTCTTAGGTCATTCCTTCGATGTGTTACACTTTTGGCTCGTAGCAAATGATATACGCAGTATGTTCAAAAAATATCGCGAATTTTGTATTTTTTCAAAAAGTATTTTTTTGTTCATAAATATCTATTTTGTCCCCTTCAAAGTAATTCCCCTCGGATATAATACACTTCTGCCAAAAGTTTTTTCCAATCCTCGAAGCACTTCAAATAATCATTTTTTGTGATCTTGTTCAGCTCCTCTTTCGATGCCGTCTTTATCTCCTCAATCGTGGCGTTGCGTCGACCTTTCATGCGCCTTATCAGTTTTGGGAACAAAAAATAGTCACAGGGGCTAGGTTAGGGGAATACGGTGGGTGCGGCACCATTACTGTGTGTTTTTCGCACAAGCAACGATGTGTGTGCAGAGGCGTTATCATGGTGCAAAAGCCAGCTTTTGTTCTTCCACAAATCCGGGCGTTTTTGGCGGATAGCTTCGCGCAATTTGCGCATAACTTGCGAGTAATATTCTTTATTGACCGTACTACACTGCACTGATAGAAAAAGCTTCGTCATGACGACGAATTTGTACATCATCACGATTATTTTTTCGTCAAAAGTCAGCTAACATACGGAATAATCCTCGTGATGAATTTGTTCGTCACCATGACGAATTTCTGTTTCCAAAAACATTCGTCCTCAGGATGATCCATTCATCACCACGACGAACCCCATTCATCATCATGACGAACCCCATTCATTATTACGACGAATAGCATTCATCACCACGACGAACTCTATTCATCACCATGATGAACTCCATTCATCACCAAGACGAATTCCATTCGTCACCACGACGAATCCCATTCATTATCACGACAAATCCCATTCATCACCACGAAGAATTCGTGCCCACCACTATTTAAATTTTAAAAATTCCAATAAATGTTCTTCTAAAGGGTGTCCCAAGAAGAGCGCAATTTTTAAATCTCGCAACATTCGAAGTGTCATTGTTTGACATTTGAATAATTGTTATTGTTTGTTAGTAGAAGGTACGAGGTTAGTAAAAATGGAGAAGGACAGCGAAGGGAGTTCGTTAATTGGGTATTGGAGAGACAACATGAAAATGCTGATTTTGCCGATAAAATCATCTTCAGTGACGAGGCCCATTTTCATCTTGATGGCTTCGTCAATAGGCAGAATTGTCGCATTTGGGGTGCGGAAAATCCTCGAGTGATTCACGAGAAGCAAATGCATCCTCAACGTGTCACTGTGTGGTGTGGTTTTTGGGCTGGAGGAATCATTGGACCTTTGAGGCAGGTCAAGCGCAAACAGTCAATGGTGTTCGGTATCGTGAAATGATAACCAGTTTTTTCTTGCCTAGAATTGAAGAAATGAATGTGGAGGGCATGTGGTTCCAACAAGACGGCGCCACATGTCATACAGCCAGAGAAACAATTCAATTGCTGCATCAGTAATTAAAAAATTGCGCTCTTCTTGGGACACCCTTTAGTTTTAAACCATTTAAAATGGTATGGAAAATAAAATTATTTGACTGCATTGCTAGGTTCAGTTGTGAATATTCGTTTCGAGACGCAGTTCTTATCAGGTAAGGCTGAAATCAAACAAACGAGAAGTATTCATTACTTCTGCTATTTTGAATCAAAAATAATCACATCAAGTAATGTATTTGCCGACCACTAGCTCAAATGTTTCACACTTACATATACAGCTTGTCGAGCTGCATGTACGAGTATGTACGTGTTTGATGTTTTGTTAAACAAACATCAGTTACGCCGTGCCAGTGCGATTTGTTTGAACCAATCGGTGCTGCGTGGAACACACACGTGGACGAACATAACAACGTCGCATGTCTTACTTTGTTTTGCTGTAGGAGTTGACGTTGCCGTAAAGGGTGAATAAGTCGATTGTTCTCATGATGAATGGATAATCTTATTGACGAACGGTGTTCGTCATTAATTGTTAGATTTTTTAAATTGATCTTTTACAACAAATTATTTAACTAAGGTAATCAGAACGCATATAGAACAGTACAATTAAGCAGAAACTATAATTTGATTGCTTCGTTTGATCATACTTTCAGCAAAATGACCAAATAAATCTTTTCGTCGTGGGAATGAAACCTTATCGTTCTCTCGACGAATTTCGAAATCACCAAAAACATGACTTGATGATCGTGTTCGTTCTATTGACGTACAAAAACATCGCATGTACGAAACTTTTCGCCACCAGTACGAAGATATATTGACGAAACTGATTCGTCATGGTGACGAACGGTTTTTCTATCAGTGGCAAGAACTCATAATCCACCACGCCCCTGCAACCAAAGAAAACTGTGAGCAAAGCCTTTACGTTCGACCGAACTTGGCGCGCTTTTTTCGGTCTTGGTTCATGCGGCAGCTTCCATTGGGATGATTGAGCTTTAGTTTCCACGTCGTAACCAGAAACCCATAATTCGTCACCAGTTATGACCCTCTGGAGCAAATTTGGGTCTCACGGACCGAGTTCAACATCTCCTGAGCAATGTTAACGCGATGCTGTTTTTGGTCCAAATTGAGCAATTTTGGCACGAATTTAGCGGCTACCCGACTCATGCCCAAATCATTGGTTAAAATCGATTGGCACGAGCCAATCGATATGTTTAGATCCTCAGCAACTTCTCTAATGGTAATTCGTCGTTTGGCCAATATTATTTTATTCACTTTATCAATGATCTTCTCGGCCTTCTAAGAACATTTTGTACCACCGATAAACGTTGCTTTGGTCCAAGGTAGCTTCACCATATGCCATAGTCAACATTCGGAATGCGTCAGCGCACTTTATTTTGTTTTTCACACAAAATATGATGATTCTTTGATCCATTTTCTGAAATAGATAAAAATCGAAGACAAGTTAAAACACATCCAAGCACAACAGCTGTCAAATTCAAAATGGCCGACCTTGTCAGCATAAGTAAGGGACATGAGTACCAACATAACGCGACAAAAATATCAAAAATCAAATACACGTAGCCCGCGGAAATTAAAAATTTCCGATATTTTTTGAACATACCTCGTATACCCTCCTCTCTAAGGTGAGTGGATAAAAACATTTTCAAAACGCTCTGCCCGCTTGAGATGTTCATCTACCGGTACATAAAACTGTTTGAGGAGACTGGAGATGTCAAAGACCGCCACTGGTCGGGACGCCCTCGTACTATTCGCAGTTCATCAAATCAAGAATCTGCGAATTCCGCTCCGAAAACAGAAAATGGTGGACCGAAAATCTGTAAAAGAATTAAAAAAAATCTAATTCTGTCGTTTCTTAATCAGTCATTATCGAATGTTTAATTTAAACATTCTGTGCCATACAGGAGCAGAGCTACAGCGATTTTGAAGACACACCAGCAAGGAAAAACTATTATACAAATGTACAACTCTCTCCACCATTATTTGCTAATCAATGCATGGACAAATATTTAACTAACTATTGACCCATTTCTTTTTCGAAAACATTATTCAGAAAGTTTCATTTAAGACGAATATACGTATCTTTTAATAATTTCATCTATATCTCTAAAATACTACACATCGTCACTTGAAATGCCTAAAGGCGTTAGCCTTATTTTCATTATTTTACAGGAAAAGCAACAAACGTTATAAAATGAAAAGTATTGAATATTTAAAAGCTATTTTTTCACAGCATTCCCAAATATTGGCCATACATTTATTTCTGGAAAAAATTAATTATTTCCCAGAATTTTTAAAGTTATGTGGGTTACGTCTTGATTGATACATAGGATTTTTCTTAAATGCCCAATTGCAGACATCGTACCTCAAGTTTAGATAGATTGACGCCAAACCGTCTAATGAGGCTTTGTTCAGAACCATTCCATCTACTCTACTATGAAGATCTCAACATCGGATCTGCTTCCATTCGCGAGTTATGGCGTATTTTTAGACAATAGTTTTACCCAAAGAGACAAAGTTGATTACATAGATTTGTAAAAAAATCGCTAATAGTTAGAACTATAACACAAATTTCTTTTATAATGTCCGCGATATTTGAAATATTAATTATATCGCGAATTATTTTCTTAATTTTGCACATACCTGCGGTATACTTTAATTTCCATTATTCTATTTCTTTTGGAAAGCTTATATAAGGCTTCAACACAAAAAAGGATATGAGATTGATAGACCCAGGTCGTTATTATTTTGCGATCGCAAATAATTTTGCCATACAGCTTTTTTGTGGCCAAAGCCTATTGAAAATGATAAAAATCGGTTCATATTTACATATAGCTGCCATATAACGGATTTTCCAATAGGGATGATATGATTTTGAAGTGACGTTTCGGCCATTTGTAATATGTCATGATCTGTCATTTGATTTTCATTGTATTCAGTAGTGCTTACAATTTCATCATGGAGAGATATACACAAGACCAACGTTTACAAATTATTCAGTTTTAAAGGGTTTTCCAACAAGAGGTGTTATTTTGGTATTCAAAGAAAAATGTCATTTTTTGAGATAAATGATCGGATGTTTATTTCATAATAAAGAGGAAGGTATGCCGTTAATAATGAAAAACAACATCAGCCAAATGGCCACAACTACCACGCTTACAGGACCATGTCCTTTTCATGAAATTTTCCATAACCAAATCGCAAAGTGGCTGCCCTATGTCCTCGATAGACTCACGAATTCTATCTTTGAGATCTAGAATCGACGTTGTGCTGTTGGCGTAGACCTTATCTTTCACGTGGCCCCAAAGGAAGAAGTCGCAAGGTGTTAAATCACAAGATCTCGGTGGCCAATTGTGATCACTTCTTCGAGCGATAACACGGCCCGGAAACTTTTCCCGTAACAGAGCAATGGTTTCGTTGCTTGTGTGGCACGTAGAGCCGTCTAGTTGAAAGTAAACGTTGTCCAGATCAATACCATCCAACTCCGACCATAAAAATCATTAATCATCTCTCGATAGCGCAATCCATTCACCGTAGCTGTTGATCCAACCTCATTTTCGAAAAGGTAAGGTCCAATGACCCGGCCGGACCATAAAACGCACCAAACAGTCACACGTTGAGGATGGAGAGGCTTCTCAACAATAACTCTTGGGTAAATCCAAAAAAAAAAAAAAACACTTTCCAGTCGACCTACGGCCTTGATACGCATGACCAATATTTTAGCTCTCGTTAAGAGCTATCTATTTGCCATTGACCGATTCCCGATCCGACGTACGTAAGGAGCTAGAGCAAAAATAAACTTTCCGTTCACATTTCAAAATGATGCTGTCCATTTTTTTTAAATCCAAAAAAAAAAACATTCGAGTTTCCAGTCGACCTACGACCTTGACACCCATGAGCAAGATTTTAGCTCTCGTTAAGAGCTATCTTTTTGCCATTGACCGATTGTGGCTACGTGCCACACACATTTCAAGAAATTGTGATATTGAATGGCCTCCAAGAAGTTGTGATTTAACACCATTAGACTATTTCTTGTGGGGTTATTTTAAGTCATTGGTCTTTCGAAATAAACCAGACTCTTTTCAAGCTTTACAAGTCAATATTGAACGTGCCATTTATGACATACGACTTGATTTAGTGAAAAAATTGCTCTAAAATTGGGTTCATCGAATTCGTTCCTGCAGAAGAAGTCGTGGAGGCCATTTGAATGACGTTGGAGAATTAGGATGCGACTGAACTTAGTACCGCTCTAATTTGTTTTAAGTGGAATTAATAAGTCAGTTGAACAATTTCAATTAACTTTCTTAATAAAATCCAGTTTTTTGCGGTGTATTTTTGGAAGTTATACCAGTTTATATACTCTTGTCACGTTCCACTAACGTATCGCAACGTGGCCAAAGTACATATGTATGTCTGGGCGATATAGGAATGTATGCTAACGATTATGTTGAACATACGTCAAACGTTGTCTAAACGTTAATTGTGCCTTTGCTATATCTGTTAGAAGCAACGTACTAAGTAAGTGTGGAGGTAAGTTGTTCTTTTACAACTAACCCATATGTTTACGTGGAAGTACTTACAGCTTTTGAACTTATCAGAACTATTCCTGGGTTGCAATGTGCGGTCCAAACAAAAGCTACATTCAAATAAAAAATAGTAGAATCACAAAAGAGGTACAATGTGACACAAGGATTTTCTCACATCCGATTGATAGATGTAATTCAATGAACATACAAACAGAAACGAACTAAAGGTATGTTTAGACGATTGCCTGATCGGACAACATTGTCCGAAAAATGGCGGAAAAATGCAACCCTGTGAACGTACAACCGTGTGAACAAACAATTTTTGTCTCGCAACGTTGGCAGAAAAGTCATTGTGAGATAATTTGCAGATTTGTTGATGTGCGAAGTTTATGCATGTGACAACGGCGCCATTGCCAGAAAAACTTTTTATTGGCAACACTGTCTATAAAATATTTTAATTGGCAATCCTGCATATAAATATTAACAAAATATATGAAATTTGAAGGTTTTCTTGCAATCGTCTGAACAGTCAATTAACATTTGCCTAACAACCTGTCAATTCCCGTACATTTCCAACAATTTAACAGGGTTGATAACGTTTGCCGATCTGGCAATCGTCTGTACACACCTTAACAGTTGCGTTTGAGGCTAGGGAAATATTCCATGCATCGTGTATCATATAATGAACCAAAGTATTGCCATAGTAAGATGACCACTTTTATGGCACTTGGCTGACCAAAAGCTATTGGTGTAAGTAAACCCCAGGAATAAAAGTAAAAGGCTATCTTAGCTATTAAGTCGATGCTGATGTTGGCCATAATACTTTTGACTTCACTCTATTACCACCAATATTGATTTATCAAATAAGGAATCTGTCAATGTTTTAGCCCTGACAAAACTAATACACAAAACACCCCAAAGTACACTTATGGGCCCAGATTAAATCATTGCAGGGTCATCATTGTCGGCGTCGCCATCGACGTTATTGTCCTCAAAGACTACTAAAATTAAGCAGCGCCACAGATAGAAACCCACAAAAAACCTCATATCAAACCATTTTGATTTGACAACGCAAAACGCACAAAGAACACAGAATACGGCCAACCATCAAAGCAAAAAAAAAAGTGAAATAGAAGGAAAAAAGGGTGGCTCAAACAAAAACAATATCACTCACAAACACAGAACAGACGAAACTCAATCAAATGTAAGGCAAACGTATACAACAACAATGTCGGGCATATCAGCAACAACAAGAACAATACAAAAATGGAATAATGGAAATCCACTGCTAAACGATTAAATATCATCAGCATTCGAATCATCGGCAGCTTCAGGGGCAGCAGTGATATGAGCAGGAACGGGAGTTGGAGCTGAAGCAGCAGAAGCCTCATCATCATCATACGAGCGTCGACAATACAATCGACAAAATCATCACAATCAGTAACAAGAGCAACGACAAAAGGAACGGCAAAACATTTTGTACATAGATATAAAATTAAACATTCAGACAGGACGGACAGTCAGATAGGCATGGCTATACACTGAGAGAATTATGTTTCAAATAGTTATGAAACATAATTCCTCTCTATACTAGAGTCGATCACTGTGGTCTTCCTCTCTATACCAGAGTCGACCTCTGTGGTCTTCCTCTATACTAGTGTCGACCTCTGAGGTCTTCCTCTATACTAGAGTCAACCTCTGAGAAGTTGCTGTATACTATAGTCGACCTCTGAGGTCTTTCTCTATACTAGAGTCGACCACTGAGGTCTTCCTCTATAATAGAGTCGACCTTTGATGTCTTCCTCTACACTAGAGTCGACCTTTGAGGTCTTCCTCTACACTAGAGTGAACTCTGAGGTCTTCCTCCATACTAAAGTCGACCTCTGAGGTCTTACTCTATACTAGAGTCGACCTCTGAGGTCTTCCTCTATACTAGAGTCGACCTCTGAGGCCTTCCTCTATACTAGAGTCAACCTCCGAGGTTTTCCTCAATACAAGTATCGACTTCTAAGGTGTTCCTCAATACAATAATCGACTTCTGAGGTCTTCCTCTAAACTAGAGTCGACCTCTGAGGCCTTCCTCTATACTAGAGTGGAACACTGCGGTCTTACACACTATACAAGAATCGACCTCTGAGGATTTTCTCTATACCAGAGTCGACTTCTGAGGTCTTCTTGTATACTAGAGTCGACCTCTGAGGCCTTCTATACTAGAGTCGACTTCTGAGGCCTTCCTCTGTACTAGAGTGGACCACTATGGTCTTCCTCTATACTAGAGTCGACCTCTGAGGTCTTCCTCTATACTAGAGTCGACCTCTGTGGTCTTCCTCTATACTAGAGTCGACCTCTGAGGTCTTCCTCTATACTAGAGTCAACCTCTGAGGTCTTCCTCTATACTAGAGTCAACCTCTGAGGTCTTCCTCTATACTAGAGTCAACCTCTGAGGTCTTCCTCTATACTAGAGTCGACCTCTGAGGTCTTCCTCTATACTAGAGTCGACCTCTGAGGTCTTCCTCTATACGAGAGTCGACCTCTGAGGTCTTCCTCTATACGAGAGTCGACCTCTGAGGTCTTCCTCTATACGAGAGTCGACCTCTGAGGTCTTCCTCTATACGAGAGTCGACCTCTGAGGTCTTCCTCTATACGAGAGTCGACCTCTGAGGTCTTCCTCTATACTAGAGTCAACCTCCGAGGTTTTTCCAGTACAAGAATCGACTTCTAAGGTCTTCCTCAATACAATAATCGACCTCTGAGGTCTTCCTCTATACTAGAGTCGACCTCTGAGGCCTTCCTCTATACTAGAGTGGACCACTGTGGTCTTACACACTATACAAGAATCGACCTCTGAGGATTTTCTCTATACCAGAGTCGACTTCTGAGGTCTTCTTGTATACTAGAGTCGACCTCTGAGGCCTTCTATACTAGAGTCGACCACTGAGGCCTTCCTCTATACTAGAGTAGACCACTGAGGTCTTCCTCTATACTAGAGTGGACCACTGTGGTCTTCATCTGTACTAGAGTCGACCTCTGTGGTCTTCCTCTATACTAGAGTCGACCTCTGAGGTCTTTCTCTATACTAGAGTCGACCTCTGAGGTCTTTCTCTATACTAGAGTCGACCTCTGAGGTCTTTCTCTATACTAGAGTCGACCTCTGAGGTCTTCCTCTATAATAGAGTCGACCTCTGAGGTCTTCCTCTATACTAGAGTCGACCTCTGAGGTCTTCCTCTATAATTGAGTCGACCTTTGAGGTCTTCCTCTACTCTAGAGTCGACCTTTGAGGTCTTCCTCTACACTAGAGTCGAACTCTGAGGACTTCCTCAATACTAGAGTCGACCTCTGAGGTCTTCCTCTATACTAGAGTCGACCTCTGAGGTCTTCCTCTATACTAGAGTCGACCTCTGAGGTCTTCCTCTATACTAGAGTCGACCTCTGAGGTCTTCCTCTATACTAGAGTCGACCTCTGAGGCCTTCCTCTATACTAGAATCGACCTCTGATGTCTTCTTTCATACTAGTGTCGACCTCCGAGCTCTTCCTCTGTAATAGAGTCGACCTCTGAGGTCTTTCTCTATACTAGAGTCGACGTCTGATGTTCTCCTCTATACTAGAGTCGACCTCTGAGGTCTTCATCTCTATACTAGAGTCGACCACTGTGGACTTCCTCTCTATATGCTAGAGTCGACCACTGTGGGGTAAACTTGTTTAAAACTTTTACGATTTATTAATAAAATGTATGGACTTGCAAATTAAATGAAATCGCTTCATAAATATTGGTAAGAATAATTCTTGCAGTGTATGTATTTACAAACGTACGGACCACCGATATCAGCGTAGTCATCATCATCATCCTCGTCCGACTCATCAGCAGGAGCAACAGCAAATGTGGCCGTATAATTCACATCACATATGCAGACCACCATCCATACACAACGAACGGCATTAGTCAAAAACAGAAGTGTAACAATAATGTAAAACTCTCCACAGCCACAGTCACCACCATTACCACGAGCATCCGACCGACCTACCAACTGAACGGATCGACCATTCACCTTCACCACCATCGCCTCTACCTCAGACATTGTACTCGGTAGTGGCAACAATATCATTGTTCGTTCCCTCCTTCATTTTCATTCTTCCTTCTCAACCTTCTCCTTATCATCTTCATACGTTTCAGTCCTCAATTCCTCATATTGCCCACAATGAACAGCAATACATTGTGTCCCAGTATTATTATCTCAGATTCCCTCGAAGCCACCAACTACAGCACTACAGAAATATGTTAAAATACACAAAAACAGCAGCCCAAACATGGCTGGGAATGAATGAATGGATAGATGTGTGGCGAAGAGGAGAAGTTTCCCAAAAAAAACAAATAAAAAAGAACCAGAAATGAAGAAGGTTCCATAAAAACAACCATCAACCATATGAATAGACAGAAGGACGGGCGGACAGATTTGTTAACGACAATCTGTGAAGAAAGGTGACTATGTATGAGGCAAGCTGTGGCTGACTGACTGGCTGGATGTCCTTTTGGTCGATCCATGAAGTTCGTCGACAAACGATAAAGTAAATATCATGCCCAGCTGAGAGCCGAAAGATAGAGACACTTTTGGCAAATATACAAGGGTGGAAAAATAATAATCCATTTATTTAATTTTAACAAACGATTTTTTAATTATTTTTTACATAAAATCCTTATAAATGAGGCACATTTCCCCAGCAAAATTTATCATTACCAAATAATCCGACGAGTAAGCAAAGTTCGATAATGGTAAGTACTTATTATTTAGCCACTTTTCTCATTATTTTAACATGGGGAAGTCATTGGAGGAAAGTACATTCCAAAAACATACAATAAAGTAGCATAATAAGTACTTCTTTGTAGCTCGATTTTATGTACTTGAATAATGCATTACCAATAAGTTATAAAATAAGTAGTAGATATGTAAATGATTTTTTGCATATTGTCGCGTATATTTCTCGAAACAAACGATTTCCTCATGCCAGATTCGAATTTCTGGTATTTTCATTCAAATCTGCACGTATTGTTTGAAAACATGTTGAAATATAAATACATAAATCTTGTACAATAACCCATTCTATTAAAATTTGCCAAAATGATTTTGGTAACAAAAAATCACTTATTTCTGTTATTATTCTGTCATTATTTGGTAATGCAGGGAATAATGACAGGTACTTACCAAAA